>MU790562.1:0-113545 GCA_027886635.1 Lentinula boryana
TGCAGGGGACCATTCCAAGGTTGAATTATCACTAGAATTGGGAGGAGACTGGATTCCAATCGTTTTCACAGCGTTGTTGACGTTTGATGGTTTCAACGCATTAATGCAGGGCAGTAGAAGCAGCAAGAAAAGAGTAATTGATATTGTACAGAGGATACAGATAGCTCAAACATACATGAATTGGAAGTTGGGTCTAACAGCGTGAACACAGGGCCTAGCAATTATGAGCGTGGTGAGCTACCGACCCTACCGAGCAAAATAAAACAACGGCAAAATCCAAAAAATCGAGAAAAACGAAAAACGAAAAACGAAAAACGAAAAATGACGTTGACCATGAACTATCCGGCAACGGTAGACAATCTGAACTTCTTTTCCACGGAACATCTACACTGAAACTCATCTTTCATTCTCACTGTTCTGTCTTATTATTGTCCAACAAGATCTGGAGCCATCAGATAAATTGGTGTTGTCTGCTTATCACAACTATTTTAGTCCTTTAGCAATTTCTGTTTCCACTGCGCTCTCCCGACTCCCACTGCATGGGCCATTGGCTCATTGTTCTACGTAGCCAGTTTCTTTTGTACCACTCTTTTACTGCATTCAAACGTAATGTTACTTCCAAGTTCCCAATGGCTGTACGGATGTGCTGCATGTGCTGCATCGCGATCTCAGCATTGACAATATTATGTTTCGACGTATAAAGGGCAAGGTCTACGGTGTTACAAATGATTTCGATCTTTCCTTCCTTTGCTCGCGATATGGATGGAGGACCAACTTTTAACGAGTGTACCGGAACCAGGCCGTTCATGTCCCCTGACTTACTAAACCCCCTCTGGAAGGGTTAGACATCTTTATCGCCATGATCTTGAATCCTTGTTTTTCATCATTCTCTGCCTCACCTGCCACTACGAGGAACCTGATGTGCCGTGACCACTAACTTGTACTGAATCACTACTTAACTTCTCTCAAGTGTTTTATGATATTCTACAAAATTCATTGGCTTGCTCTTCCAAAAGATCTCAGCTTGGCCTAATATTATGTTGAGGGAGCCTTGGATGACTTCGATCTTTCCTCCCGTGCAAGGGTCCCACATCTGACTTTCGCACTGGTACCTGTCGACTTATTCAACCCCAAATGGAACAGCGAATATCTCTGTCGCCACGATCTGGAGTCCTTATTCCACATCATGCTTTGCCTTGCAAGTTGTAGCTACGAGAGACTTGGAGTCCCTGCTGTCGAACCACAAGCTGTTGACAAATGGATCAGCGAAACCAACGATGCGGTGCACAAAGACAAAGCAGATCTCTTTACCGACTCTTTTCACCCAGCGTTATCGGTCCTGCCGGTTTCAAAGTTCCCTTCAGATATGGCTTTATACTGCCTTCAACTCACGCCTTGCTCTCCACTGAAGTTCTGGCCTGCTGGCGTGTTCAAATCAAGGCATACGAATGGAATACTTTAAACGGTTATATCAGCTACTCAGGTTTGAAGGCATTGATGTCCTCTTACCAAGATAAACCTCTCGAGGCCAGATCGTTAGGAAATAACTGATGATAACTGATATTATCGAAGTTACATGGAAGCTTTCGTACCGTCATTCGGAATATAGCTGTAACTCACTACTCTGTACATCCATCAATGATTATCCCAATATCGTAAAATATAACTCCTACCAATGTTGATATCATGCACCATACAATGACGAAAAAAGTTGGAAGTACAAAGACCCCGGGAAGCACGTTGGCGCGCGCTAATACTCGAAGTGATCTTTTTGACCACACCATCATCTGGTGTAGAACTCTGCTCCAATCTTACTCACAGCAAGATTGTCCTTCGGATCAACCGAAATACAGCTTGATTTTAATTGGCTACGCGTTTCTGGCCAAGGGCAGCGATGTCTACACCCATTCCACAGATATCGTCTGCGACGAGCATACCAAATTATTATCCCCAAGCATATTACCCCGCCTCGGCTGCAAGCCCAGCGATCACATCCCCAGCAATAACATCTCCAGCGATAACATCGACAACTCACTACACACCTTCAGCAACGACTACTCAGTATCTTGCACATTATGCTGGAAACGCTTCGACTCCCAATCCAATTTCTAACCCATATGGCTCGTACTCAAATACAACCGCATATTCCTTCCCTACAACTTACACTGCTTCATATGGTCTCGGAGCTCCTGGACTACCTGCTGTGCCGGGTACCGCAAACTTGGGTATCACTCCTAGTTCCACAGGCGTCACAGGAACACACAAAACTCCTTCTGGAACCCTACGCCCTTCATCGCCTGTTTCTTCATCAGTAACTGGTCGAGAGGCAAGTCAAGCCATACAGAGACTAGCGGCGAGTGAGTTGAGGAATGCAGGGTTTAGTGGTGCCAAACCAGAGGCGTTGTATGTGCTTGAGCAGGAGGTTGTTGGATGTGAGTGGACTCTCTTATCGTACACGAACTTGCTGCTTCCACTTGTATTAACATTCATTTTCTAATCTAGTTGTCCAGTCCCTATACACCCTCGCACACCAATACTCCAACCTTGCAAATAGGTCAGGGCCTATCGCCACTGATTTACTTCTTGCGACGGAAGAACTTGATAGGGAGTGGGCCTATGAGGTTGGTCCGGAGACATTGGCGAAATGGCTGAGGAAAAGGGAGAGGAGAAAGGCAGCAAAAGACGCGAAGGGGAAAGGGAAAAGCACAACGACAGAAGGAGAGAAAAAGTCATATTCGTCCGCACCATCACTCATCCCGTATCCTACACGTTCACCAACACCAGAATTACTATCTTCCGATGACGATATGGACATGGAAGATAACGTGGTACCATCTGCAGCTCTTATCGCAACCTCAGCCACGGTACAATCCCAACAGGTGTCTCAGATACCGCCGACGGCACATCCAACCCATCTTTCACTCGCTCCTCCTTCGCTGACACTCAATCAAAATGGAGGAGCCGGTATGCCTCCTGGGACTAGCACGAAACTACGTTCAATACCAGCCTCCACTCTTCGTAATCTCCCAGGGGATCTACCTGGGTTGCCCCCGAAACATACGTATCTCCAAACACCAGTAAGTCCTTCCCGCTTTTCTGAACAACAAGCATTCTCTTCTCTCTTTTCACGTGCTCTGTTCAAATCATTGACCCGTTATGCAGGTCACAACACGCCGTACTACCTCTCAATCACACAACACTTCTTCCTCCGACCCCGCCAAGCCAAAATCGCAAAACCAACTTCAAATGGAAAAGAAACTTCACACAGCCGCTTTAGTACAGGAGTCCCTCAAAAATCTTCTGTTGGCAACAGAATATACCGAGGATCCCGAGATTGATTCGGGGGGAGTGAGTGGGGCGACGGCTAGAGAGAATGCGGAGTTGTTAGGTCATATTGTGAATTGGGAGAGTACAATTGGCGTTGGGCGGAAGCGGTGGAGAGTTTAACGCAAATGAGCCATTTTAATATATTGTCCCAATATCTCCCGTCTTCTCCTACTCTACTTGCAACACCATGTCTATTTCTCAACATATATTAAGAACATTATTGAAGTGGTATTACTACCTACATCCAAAAAGATCACCTCTGCATTAAGAGGGAATCGAACCCCCGGCGGGTCGACACTGCCGCAAGTGGCAACGACCCAGGTTACCACTACCCCATTAATGCTTATGCAACTGCTCAGATAGGGCTATTGTTATCTCAAGAGTATCAACATAACAGCCATTCACAATTTATCATTCAACTTTGCTCGAAGTACATCACAGAGTACGTCAGGTATTTATGTACTACCTTGAAATTCAAACCTCAAGTTTAACTTTTCCTGCCCAAATTTGACAGCACTTGGAGCAAATGATGATAACAGAAAAATCGAAACGAACGAATGTAAGGGGGTCAATTCAATCTATGCAACTGCACTGAGCTTGGGCGGAGCAACTGGGATATCCGTAGTCTGAGCAAAGTCCAGCGGTGTCGTTCCAGTCTTGATAGCCTTTGGCACAGGCGAAGGTGAAGATGCAGAAGCGCTAGCAGACTGATAACTAGACCGCAAGGGACCAGAGATCGAACCCAGTAAATGATCAAACCTGCTCCTAGCGACGAAGACTCCTTGAGCATCAACCACATCTTTTTCTCCATCCCTAAGTGTCTTTGGTGTAGTACCGGTCTTCTCTCCAAGCTGCTCTTTGGTCCAGATGGGCTCCACAACCTCGTCTTGACCAGGAACACCAACGGTCGCACGTCCACCGAGAGCTTTCCAGTCTTTAATCCTGTTTATACTGAGATCCGTGAAGACTTGGTCGACAGCTGAGACGAGTTTGTTGATTTGCTCTACGGTGTGGCGTTGGGTGACAGTGATTCGGAGCCGTTCTTCGCCAACAGCAACGGTGGGATAATTGATGGCTTGGACATAGATGGAGTGATCGTACAGGAGCTTGTCAGATGCGGCTTTGGCGAGAGCGGCGTCACCGACGAGGACGGGGAGGATGTGTGATGGACCGGGTCTTTGAAAATCCCGAATGCATATCAGTAAAATATCAAACTGGAAAATAGAAAGAGAGACTCACACAACAGGAATATCCAACTCAGCAAATCGACGTTTGGTTTCCCGGACGTTGACCTGTTTGAGCTGACGATCACCGAGATATGTCTTTTGGTAGGCAATGCTGGCCTGAGCACCGGCAACCGTAGCTGGAGGCAAAGACGTTGTGAAGATGAAACCAGGAGCATATGACCGAATCATGTCGATGAAGTCGTCCGACCCAGCGATGTAGCCACCGACAGCGCCGTACGATTTACCGAGAGTACCTGTGAAAATGGAACGGAAGATTGAGATTCTGAAGATGAATATATGAACCAATGCTATTTACCAGTGATGATATCAATACGATCCATGACTGAACCAGGAACGGGGTCAGGACTATCGCCAGCGGCCAGTTGAGCTTCGTAGTCAAGGTGTTCCGCAACACCGGCACCACGGGGTCCGTATAAACCAACAGCATGTACCTGAGATGGAAATCATATTAGCTCACGGATTTGGAGAAAACCAAGACCCATACGGACCTCGTCAAGGAAGGTCAGTGCACCATACTTCTGTGCCAAATCACATATTTCCGAAATGGGACCAATACTACCACACATAGAGTACACACTTTCAAACGCGATAAGCTTTGGAGTCTCCTTCGGGTACATCTTCAATTTGTTTTCCAGATCCTCGAGGTCATTGTGTTTGAAGATAACTCTCTTCGCCCCGGAGTGACGCATACCCTGAATCATGGATGCATGATTACTCTGGTCAGAGAACATCACACACCCAGGTAATTTGGACCCAAGGGTAGAGAGGGTGGCGTCATTGGCTACGTAGCAGGACGAGAAGACAAGAGCGGCGTCCTTGCGGTGAAGGGTAGCCAGTTCGCGTTCGAGTCCCAGGTGGAGAGCGCCGTTGCCTGCTATGTTACGGGTACCTCCCGCACCATGCCCATACCTGTCTAGAGTACGACTGCGCACTATATTTAGAGATGTAGTAGAAAATATAGACAGAAAGAACTGACTGCATAGTCTCCAAGACAACTGGATTATTACCCATACCAAGATAATCATTCGAGCACCATACTTGTACTTCGTCTTCAACCTTGGCGGTATGCGCGACAGGAAACTTGTTCGCGAGACGATTGATGTTATTGAAATATCGGTAAGACTTGTCCTTATGTTTCTTCTCGAGTTCATCTCGGTAGAACGACTCATAATTATAGGCACTGGTATGAGCAGAGGTACTAGCCGAGGTAGAAGCGGTGGTAGCGGGAACCGGGTGCGGAACAACGGTAGCAGCCTTTGCAGTGTTCTCGAGAGCAGCCTTGTGGAAAGGACATCCAGCAGCTGCCGCAGCCTTGCTAGATAAGTCTTTCTTAGCGGCGTTGGTCAAGTCATCCGCCATTCGTGCTGCAGCTCGGGCAGCAGAAGCATGGGGACACATCTCGACAGAAGCATCAGCAGGAACATTCACTCCCTTCTCCCTATGGATCTGATCAATATCCGAGTTGCCGGCCATGCTCGCATAGCCAGCGACGATTTCCTTAGAGCGCACGGTCAATGCGGGACCCATGACAGGGCAATTCGTGGCCCGTTCGGTGAGCAGGGAAATCGACGGAAAGCGGGTTGAAGTCGAAGTACACAAATTGCGCAATGTCGAAGTTTTGGTCCTGCCCAAGAAGGGACACGAAGCTTTGAAGCGCGAAAGCGTAGAGAGTTTGTCCATCGTGAAGTATGGGACAAGAAAAAATGTGAGTTGTCAATTCTGTCGTTGGGTAATTTATATCATGATACTAGCGCCAAGATTGAATCAACCAATCAGACGCGGTGTGTATGTCATCCGGTTCGGCTAATGGGTCCCGGCGGCCTCCGATAACCTCTTATAGCAACTTTATTGAAGTTTATAGAAAGTGCTTCTCTCGAAAGGCACATTGAATCGCGGTAATAAGGTAGTTGATATTATTAGCAGATTCGGTCGAGGCTCTGAGTACATAGAAAAGCAGAGAAAAGCATGACCTAATTACTGTGCTTACTTGCAACAAGGTGGTCAGTTCCGTCTCCGTCGTTCTCTGCCGTCCAAGACTGTTCATTGCATTTCTCCAAGACAACTTTCAATCACGTCAACTGCCAAATCCACTTCAGTTTTGCCCACATTCAGACTGGGCACCAATCTGACGGCATCTCTACCCGCCGTGAGCACAAACACACCTCGCTCCCGGGCCAAACTCACAAGTCGACCCGGGTCCTTCTCATCCTTGAATCCCAATCCCAGAATTAGTCCTTTGCCTCGGATCGTGGGCTGGAGAATATCTGGGAACCATTTCGGCAGTTGGGACAGCCGCCCGGAAAGGTATGCGCTGGTTTCGGCGATCTGGGCTACGAAAGGACGGTCCGAGAGACGAGAGAGGACGTGGAAACCTACTGCGCAAGCAATTGGTGATCCACCGAAAGTCGTTCCATGTGTTCCTATAAGGAAGGATTAGGAACAGTGTCAGATGTGTGGGGGCCTATATACAATTACCGGCAGTCATGGTAGAAGCCACTGAATCTCGTATAAGAACACTTCCAATGGGATATCCATTTGCCAATGGCTTAGCCATGGTCACGATATCAGGATGGCATTCAACGGGCAGTGGTGAATGGGCCCATAAAGTTCCAGTCCGATATAATCCACACTACATGTAGTATTTAGCAAGTCATATGGAGACATCGGACGTGGCCGGGTGAACGTACCTGTATTTCATCAAAGATCAATACAGCCCCTACCTCGTCACAGCGTTTCCTCAAAGCAATCAACCATTCCGTGTGTGCCGCATTGATTCCACCTTCTCCTTGTATCGGCTCGACGATCACAGCACAGGTGTCCTCGCCCACGAGCGACGATAGACCATCAAAGTCGTTTACCTTCCCGACATCAATACCTGGAAGCAGGGGAGCAAACGGGAGCTGATACTTCGCTGTACTAGTCACACTCAATGCACCCATGCTTCGACCATGAAACGAAGATTCGAAACATGCAATACGCGTTTTGGTACAGTCTTTCGAGTCCCATGAACGACCCGATGCATTGGCTGCCCATCTGTCTTTACCCACTTTCCTTGCAATCTTGAGTGCACCCTCGTTGGCCTCAGTACCTGAATTAGAGAAAAAGACCTTTACACCGGGTGTATTTCCATCCGTTGTAGATTTCTCAGTAGAATATCCCAATCCCCCTTCTTTTTGAGTTAATGTCACCAGTAACTCAGCGAGCTTGGCTGCCCATTCGTTGTGATAAACGTTACTCGTGTGTAGTAGCTTTTGGGATTGCTCAGTGAGAACCTGTGAGATCGCGGTAGCAGCGCGAATATAATTAGATAGATTAAACAGATAAACCAATCGCGTCGAACGCATTGGTAGGAAAAACTAACCTTAGATACACCCTCGTCAGCATGTCCTAGCGCGTTAACCGCAATACCGGCACTAAAATCCAGGTACTTCTTTCCCTCAGTGTCCCAAACATACGAACCCTTCCCATGAGAGAGAACAAAGTCTGGCCTAGCATACACAGGCAAGATATATTCTTTTGCCCGAGTAAGGGTTGCTTGTGTTCTTTCAGAAATGTGGGCTGAATCTACTTTGTGAGTAGCGGTTTTGTATTTTGTTGACGGAGCCGAAGGAATTGAAGGAACTGGACGAGGTACAGCCTGTAAATCTGCTTTCAGTCATGGGGATTAGGAAGGAATAAACATCCAATATTGACCTCAGACGCAATTCCACGTTTCAAACTACTAGAAGACGATGCGCGGAATGGGGATGCTCGACGAGATAGAGGATGGAAAATATTCATCTTTGGGAGATTGCACCCTTGCACCCTTGTGGACAACAACAGTCCTTTTATACTTTCAGGAAACAACTCACAGCTTCTTCGTCAAGCTGTGGAAAGGAGCTGATGTGGAAGACAGGTGGAAGTGTAAAAGACGGAGATTTCATTTTTCACCTTCTGCACACCGCGATGAAATGTATCGGAGTCAATTCGCAAAAAAGGCGCTCAACTTTGTATGATGTATAGCCAATAGCAGTTAAGTTACATAGTTTGTGCAAGACTGCTGTAGGTAAAGGCTATATTTACTGTTGTACAAATGATACCTACGTATTCGTGGAATGAGCTATGCGTGAATAGCTTTTTCCTTTTTTCAAGGGCCGCGGCTCCTTGAACTCGAGCTTGTGCTGACAGACATTGCTGAATCGCTGGACACTGAACGAGAACGAGAGCGGCTACGACTGCGACTGCGACGACTTTCGCGGGGAGAGGGCGATCTGCCGCGACCTTTCGATTCAGCTCCGTCTCGTGGAGGAGAGCCCGGATCAGACCGCGATCGACGTCTGCGGGAAGGAGCAGTGACACTGCGCTGATCACGGCGGCTACCGCGAGGACTTAGGGGAGTACGAGAGCGACGTCGCGGAGGAGAAACGGAGCGTCTGCGTGTACGAGGAGGAGAACCAGAGCGAGACGGAGATGGAGAACGAGACGCTGAAGGAGAACGACGGCGAGACGGGCGGGGTGGGGGAGATGGAGAACGACGCCTTGGAGAGCGAGAGCGAGAGTCATGACGACGACGGGGTGGACTTCTGTCCCGTCCGCGGTATCGTTCTCGAGATCTGTCTCTCCCAGACGGTGGTGGCGGAGGTGGCATACTACGGATGTCTTGTTTCCTTCTCAAATCCGCTCCACCTTCTTCTCTTTCTCTCCTCAATCTATCTTCTTCTCTCCGTCTGAGCCTGTCCTTTTCTCTCCTCTCAGCATCCCATTTCGCTTTTTGTTCGACCATCTTGGCTCTCTCTTCCTCCTTCCTCCTTTCCCGCTCTTCCCTTTCAATTTGTCTTTTGATTTTGTCCTGTTCTTGTTTTTCGCGGTCAAACGCTTGGCCTTCAGCATAATCTCGTCTAGTTCCCAATGCACGAGCCATTTTATCGAGCTCGGACTTTTTTGCTTCAGCAATGGCATGCGTATCGGAGGGCTTGAATCTCTTCGTAGACGGCGCTGCATATGCACTCAGATTGGCATTGAGTTTTGTCCGAAGTTCATCAACTTGTTTTTCGATTTCGTCTTCGTCAATACTATGTACGAGGATAAGTAGGAAAAAGTGGTAAAGTTGACTAGTTCGTTCAGACGCACCCTTTATCTTCAAGCTCAAGTTGCAGCTCAAGGCATTTCACTTCTACTTGGCGCTTCCGTTCATGTTCAAGAATGCCTTGGTCGGGCTCACGGTGCTTCGGTGGGGCAACATCCCAGGCAGCCGCACGATCCTGAGCTGGCTCGTACGAACGAAGAGTCGAAAGGTTGCGGACGACGTAGCCATTGGTTCCACTATATTTTATCAGTAAGTTGCTACACTCCAGAGGAGCAAAGGTAAACAAACCTTCCACGAGGAGTTGTAAGACCAATACCGTTGTACATCCTGGTGGAGTCAAGGAGCCTCGTTCAAACTCAATGACAAGAGCGTGATCCACCAGGTATTACGCGAGAGCGCTTACAAATGCCGAAGGTGCTCGGTCCATTATTTCGGCAAAACGCTTACATCCTACTGCGTCACTGTGCCGGAATCACTTATTATATATTCCAATAACTTTCATCCTTGTTCATTAACCGCCATCACGTCCCGGCTGCGTTTATCTTCACCTCTACGCCAGGCGATCTTCATGACTCGAAATGCGCCAGCAACAACACTGCCAGCCGACATTCTACCGCCAGCGGCTGATATACCCTCGAGATTTCTAGAAAGTGCGAAGCAATGGTCAGTAATCATCGCATACACTTAGATGGTTCTCTGCTAACCGAACGTGTTCAGGTGGGCTGCAGGAGACAAGCAAGGCGCCATAAGCGAAGAACGTCTACTACGGTTTGTGATGCAATGCTGCACTCCGCTTCACAGTCTGATATTCGACTAGACGCTTACCCTTTTTCCGGTCTCAAAAGCCAACGGGTCCTTTATCTGATTCTGAACTTTCGGAAATTGGTCCCGTCGTCGCGTACAGTTCTCGCGTAGAGCTTTCCAACCCAAAGCACTATATAAACACCGTCTCAATGATCTCCACCTCCTTAATTCAATCACAATCCACCCCTTCCTCTACAACTTCCCCGGCATTATCAACCCCAGCAGTCATGCTTCATGGCTACGGTGCCGGTCTCGGTTTCTACTTTCGCAATTTTCTCCCAATGGCAGAATGGGCCTCAAAGCATAATACATCTGTCTACGCTCTGGACTGGTTAGGGATGGGTCGCTCCTCGCGTCCTCCATTTCATGTCAAAGCATCTAAGAAAGATATTCCTGCCAGAGTGGCAGAAGCCGAGTCATTCTTTGTTGATTCATTAGAAGATTGGCGACAGAAGATGCATTTAGAGAAGATGACACTCATAGGACACTCGTTAGGAGCCTATTTCAGCGTGGTCTACGCATTGAAGTACCCACAGAGAGTCGAGCGCCTGATCTTACTGTCGCCTGCAGGCGTGCCCAGGGGTCCAGATAACACCGTTCCAGCGAGTGAAATGGATCCACCTTCGACTACTTCGAATGATGATAGAGCCGAGCTTGCGTCGAATACCAAGGTAGAGGAGGTCGAGGCAAATCAAAGGATCGCCAAGGCTAAGGAAAGCAGATCGAGGAGAATTCTCACATACCTCTGGGAAGAAGGATTCAGCCCCTTCCAGGTAGTCAGGACAATGAGCGTGTGGGGTCCGTGGCTGGTTGGCAAGGTTCGTATTCTATCTATTCTTTTCCCGATATTTCCTTATGTGTTTCTGTTAGTACTCTTCCCGTCGTTTCTCTGGCCTCACATCAGAAGAGACTCGTGACATGCACGATTATATTCTCAACATCACCATGGCCAAAGGCTCAGGAGAATACTGCATCTCTCACATTCTAGCTCCCGGTGCACATGCGCGAATGCCTCTGGTAGATCGGATAGCGGCATTGCATAAGGATATTCCAGTGACGTTCGCTTATGGTGACCAAGATTGGATGGATCCAGAGGGTGGAACGGAATCTGTGGAACGTTTACGGCAGGCAGGACATGGGCAGGGTAAGATGTACATCGTGAACAATGCTGGCCATCATTGTAAGTATTTCACGTGTGAAATGAATATGATACTTCTACTCACTCTTTCAACTGTAGTATACTTGGATAATCCTAGAGTCGTGAACGATCTTCTTGTCAGAGAATTGGAACGCAAGATCTGAACACGCTACAGAGTTTGTCAAATACTGATTTGAGTTCGAAAGGGATTGTGTATCTATCTCGCGGAGAATACTTCCGTCGTCGTCGTCTCAATTTTCCTGTCTCTGCTTCCCGTGTGTGGTTTACTTCTTCAATATCTGCAATTTCATGCATTTGCTTTCATCTTCGGCACGTCATTCGTTGGACATTTGCTATACTTTATTCTAGATGCAAGGATTTTTTGCTTGGATGTCGTAATATATTTGTTGTAGCGGATTAATCTAAAGTATTCATGGAAGTGGCGTGAACTTGGCCTTGCACCTGCTTTACGGCAAAATCTCCTCTCCTTTCCAATCCCAAATCTTCCCTCTTTTGTTTTCGTCCAACTTCTGCAACACATCGACGATGTTCTTTGCTGCATCCTCTGGATCGAACAGCCGGTTCACACTAGAACTTTTCCAAAAATCTTTGCTCAACTCTGTCCGCATCGTTCCAGGATGGATGCCTACGCACATCGCGGCGGTTTTCTTCATCTGAAGTTGGAGATCGAATGTCTTGATAACCTGATTCAACGCTGCCTTTGACGCGCGGTAAGAGTACCATCCGCCTCGTACGTTGTCGGAGATGGATCCGACTCGTGCAGAGATATGAACCCATTTTGCTAGTTCATCGTTCGCGACCGTCTGAGGGTGATTCTTCGGGAGAAATTTTGAAAAATGTTTAATGAGAAGAAGGTGGGAGATAACGTTGGTTTGGAACGCCTCCATCATCTCGCTGAGCTTCAAGTCTGCCGAGCTCTTCTCTGGATGAAGGATGCCTCCTGTCAAGAAAGCCTTCTCGATGCTAGGCGTAGTCTTATCCTGATTGCTTGTATTCTTTGCCCATGACCCGATCTCCTCTTCCAATTCCTTCGCAGCCTGCTCGATACTGTTCTCGCTCAGCAAGTCCAGATAGAGCAGTTTCAACCTAGTATGATCTACATTTCCAGAATCTTTGAAGGGTTGGAGAATGTGTTCCTTCACCTCCTCTTTCTTTCCGCGCCGATAGGTGGCAAATACTGGTAACTCAGTGGTACGAAGAAGATTCCGAGTAAGAGCGAGGGAGAGACCACGGGTCGAGGGTGTTACGAGGAAGAAATTCCGGCTAGGCATGATTGAAGTGAAGATACAAAGTGTTGGACGACTTCAGTCTTATATAGTCGATCGTTCCCTTCGTCATAACCTAATACTGAAAAGAAAGACTGCTGTTCGGTTCGTCTCGATTGCTCGATGAGTCACCTCGCTGACTTAATCATCGAAGAGTCCCCATTTGAGCGAATAGCGACCTGAGCAAGGAAAGGATATGAGCGGATCAGACAGTGTCCTGGAAAGCAATTATTCTGGAGTCAAGAAATCTACGCGCAAATGAGTCGGATTTACTCAAACTTCAGAAGCTCGTGTATCAAAAACTGGTCTGGTATTGTGTACACGACATCACGTTGATACCAGTGCGATGGGAAGATATGGAAGCTTGGGGTCTTGTATTCTTGTTCCTATGCAGACTCAACAATCCGTATGAAGCAACAATACTGAACGCCACAGTTTGCTGTCCTCAGAGAGAGTATAAAGGGAAACCTACTTCAAGGTAGTGCAGGTCCCACAACTCGCACTTCAACCTGGAGAGTCCCATCCTAACAGCTACTCATGATCAATCCTTCATTGTCCGTCAGCATGTGCAACTTAACTCGTCTCATGATCCATGCAGGTTGTCTCTGTTTCGCCAAAGTACGTTTAGTAACTCATGAATTTGAGCAATGACTGACCAGATTATCAATCAAGGAAGCGGGCAGCAGACTCTCTAGATGGCGCATCTGCCCCGTGCATGCATCCCTTCATGCCTCGTCATCTCTGGCAGGTCCTACCGTGTCTTCAAATGAGCTTTCGAGCCAGTCGATTTCACTTTCATCTCTGGATAGCATGGACTCCATGTCCGCCCTACCTATCCCTCCTAAATCTCTCACTAGAAAGCAAGAATTGAACGGAATCCAGTTACATGTCGGATATGCCTTTGTCCAGAACACCATGATGGTAAGTCAGATTGAGGTCTATGACCACAACGCCCAATCTCCAAATTTGATGTTTCCAGGACAAAAATAGCAAAAATAGAGATTGCGCGTGTAACTTGAGGCTGTCACCACAGTCCAGTACTGTGCCTGACCGAGGCGTTCAGACCACAGCTTTCACCTTCAATCCCTTCGATAACGACGTGCTAGTTAGCGGAAACATCGCACCTTCAATGAACTCCTGGCCTGCACCTCATTCTAAGGCAGGAAGGCAGCCCATCGTTTTAGGTGTCAAACCTAAAGGCTCTCCTGTGAGTCGCCGATATCGCAAGCCGCATTACATGCAGAAAGTAACAAAGTGGTTGGCGGAGATGGAGACGCTGGATAGTTTGTAGAACTATCAGATCTTCAGTTTTTCTTACTAGTACTTACCATGTAGCAAAAGAAATTTCTTCACTTATCGAGATTTCGAGCTGCATGAAATTGTGTGTTTGTTGCGTGGTTCATAGTCCTCGAAACCTGGTGTGAAGAAGAGGCTTCGAGGAAGAGAGAAGGAGAAGCCTCGAGTAAACAAGAACTGGAAAGATCAGATAAGACTTGTCTGTCCATTCCGGGCAAATAATTCCCATTCTACTATGTGATTAGTACCCTCTGCTACAATCGACGTCGCAAGGCAAGACCTTATACTTATAAGTAGTAATTGGAACTCTAGCCATGAAAGTCACGATCTACGGGAATTATAGAATATTTCCATCTACTATGCAATAAGGGTAAAAGATAGTATTATTGTATATGTTCAAGAACGAGTTTCAAGTTCGCGAGCTTGGAACATGGACATCAAAAATTTCATACGTTCATAGGAGAATTCTCCGTTCAAGGTGTACCAGTTGAACGGTACATTTTCCTCCTCCGAGTCGTCAACATCCTCGGTATCGCTACTATTGTCTGAGTCCTCAGTGTCTTGATCGACGTTGGTGTCAACCCCATCGCGGCATTCACAAAGGTCATCGTGTTTCCGTCCTTCTGCATGTCCACGGTGAAGCCAGCTATAAAGTTCCCTAATCCAAGCTCGGAATCCATAAAAATGTGGTTGAACAGGAAGGTTGATGGGACGGAGGATGAAATCGAGTTTGGCGTCATGTACCTCGCGTTCGGTCCCATTGAACCAGTTCAGGAAAGGCATTGGCTCTGGAACCATGAGTCCAGGACGTTGGTAACAGCAAATAAGAATTAACAGGGCATAGAACAAGGATTCCATGTCATGGCGGGGCATATGCCGTTTTTGATCAGTGGAGAGCAAATCATGGGCCATGAAGGGCTTCGTGCCCGTGCAGCCATTTGGAGAAGGCCCATCTTCGAGATTCCAGCTGGGGTTGACTCGACAAGCAAGATCGAAATCGTTGAGAACCCCATAGACGTCTCCATCTATACGTCTAAACATGATGTTACCCAGACTAATGTCGCGATGAAGAATCCCGGGATGATCAAAAAGCCATTGATGAACTACAAACCAGATTCAGAAGACGAGAGTTACCAAAAGAAAATCAGAACCCACTTTGCAAGATATCATAAAACACCTGCGCAATTTCCCTCGGATCTACTAGGTCTGAGATAGGGTAGAGCCTCTCATAAATAGTTATGCGCATCAATCGTCCCCTAAAATCACGATTGCCCAATTTTTCTAAAACCAGCGGAAGA
Organism: Lentinula boryana; assembly: GCA_027886635.1. NCBI lineage: Eukaryota > Fungi > Basidiomycota > Agaricomycetes > Agaricales > Omphalotaceae > Lentinula > Lentinula boryana. Next base: position 15,462 of record MU790562.1, read on the forward strand.
TGGGCAAGGGCCCACTCTTCCCCTGACGATTCTTCGGCGTACTCTCTAGCAAAATCTATCAGATATTCCCCGGGTATCCGCGTATGATCCATTGTGTTGTGACACTTGACGACAACATCCTTCCCAGCCCACGAGCACCAGGTCGGTTCACAGGATAGGCACGTACACTCTGCCACGGCAACAAACGTCCCGCCTTCTGAGTTGAACAGAGGTTCCCCGACTAGAACTGTCCGTGGACCTTCGAAGTCGTCGAATGTCACATATTGACCCTCGTCGTAATTTAGGTATTTCTTTTGTGCGGAAGATGCTGCCAGATACGCCATCAGTTAAGAAACCATCTACACCAACCTAGAAGTAAGACTATACCTGGTCTGAGGCAGGGTTGTTTGCCGCCGTGTCTTGAACGTGTTGTCTTCACCCCTTCAACTCCGGCTGTCTTCAGAAACTCACCTCCTCGTCGATTATTATCGATGAGCGATTCTGCATCAGATTCGATATTTTTAGCACAGCGACCGTAGTAGCGATTTCATCTGAAAACCAACCATCGGCCGAATCCCTTTCTCTCTTCCTCTTGCGTTCTTCGACGTTAGCACCACTTTTGTGGATGCCAGAATTAATGAGATTGGTTATAGGAGCAAGCTGCTTCATACGATTCTGAAACGATTCGTTTCGTCCCGGAGGTGGATTAAGATTAGCCATAGTTTGAAGTGGTGTTCTCATGTTGCAACAAGATTGGCGGTGATAGTTGTGGTCGAGATAAGCAAGGAAGGAAAATCTAGAAGAGACGCACTTTGTTATGGCCTAGGTGGCTTATCGCGTAACTGACGTCCAAGCTGAAATTATCCATTGTTTGACGAAGGAGGAAGGCTTAATAATGATCCTGCATTCTCAGAGTACGGTTGATCTATATGTGTGCCCTGGGGTACTATGCCCAGATTGAAACATAAGGCGACAGAATAACAACGTTTGACATTGAGAGGCGAGGAAGCTTGGTCAAGAACGTAGGGGCATATTGAGATCATTGGTTAAGTGTAGGCTTTGAGAAAACGATGGCCAGTTCGTCTGTTAGTTCGTCTGTTTGGGCATGAATCTTGCTACGAACAGTAACGGCGCACAGCCGACTCTCTGATGTTTGACCGAAACCATTGAGCGCTGAGTCTCAGTGTGAGGTGGAGCAGTTGCACTTCATCAAAATATGGAAAGAAGTACGTCCTGATGTTGGCACTCGCTTAAAGCCGAAATTCTCCGAAACGCCGAAACCTCGCTTAGTTTTTTTTTCGTTCCATTAGACTCTCACCAGAGTTCATAGATACACACAAAATGCTCCGCACTTCAATCAGGACTATGGCCACGGCTGCACGCAAGTCATTGACAATTGGTCTCATTCCGGCTGATGGAATTGGGAAAGAAGTCATACCAGCAGCAAGAACGGCGATTGAGGCATTGGGTTCCGACATTCCGACACCGAAGTTTGTTGATTTAATCGCTGGTTTCGAAACTTTCACTCGAACAGGTGTTGCTTTGCCAGAGGAAACCGTTGAGTGAGAGTGCATTTGGCAGTTTGATCCTTCCTAATGACTTTCAAATCCGTAGAGTTCTCAAAAATGACTGTGACTGTGCCCTGTTTGGATCAGTCAGTTCCCCATCTAAAAAAGTTGTCGGCTATTCTTCACCAATCGTCGCTCTACGAAAAATATTAGATTTGTATGCGAACATCCGACCGGTCGTCTCTGTTCGTACTTTATCCGACGATTGTATCAGAAAAGTTCACCTTCTATCGCACAGGTTTCACCTAACCCCAACGAACCTTCCAAAGTCGATATGATAGTAGTCCGTGAAAATACCGAGTGTCTGGTAGGCTCTTATTCCTTTTATATGATGAGTCCCGACATGTTGACGCATTGTGCAGTATGTTAAGCAAGAGCAATTAACAGTTGGCGAACACGGGAAGGAAGCGCGTGCGACGCGTCTAATAACCGAACGTGCATCTACAAGGATCGGTAAGATGGCGTTCGAACTTGCCCTTGCACGACCGCGTAAGGTGGGCCTGCTATCGTGTTTTCGATCTGAGTTTGGATAAGGATGTTCATCGCTCTTTTCTTTCGTTTTCGCCGTCCGCCTTCAAACAACTTGTAGCATTTGACGGTCATTCACAAGTCCAACGTTTTATCCGTCACCGATGGACTTTTCCGAGAAAGTGTTCGCGCCGTTCCTCTACAAGACACAAGGTTTGAAGCAGTCACAGTTGCAGAGCAATTAGTTGATAGTGCAGTGTATCGGTAAAATCCCTGTTTTTCTTTTTCCCCGCGTCCTTACTTATAGAATCTTTCTGCCCATAGCCTGTTCCGTGAACCACAGTCAGTATCTTATTCTGTCTCGTCACCGCCAAGTTCAAGCTCATCTTGCTAGAATATACGATGTCATGGTTGCACCCAATCTATACGGAGATATCCTTTCGTATGTTCTTGCTCCATCCTATGTTGTCGAAATCTCAACCCACCAATCTCCCAGTGATGCGGCAGCTGCTCTGGTTGGCTCTTTGGGCGTTGTCCCCTCCGTTAACGCTGGTGATGAGTTTGTCATGGGAGAACCGTGAGTTACAGTTTCTGTCAATCGGACATATCCTAATCTTGTCCCTAGTGTACACGGTTCTGCTCCAGACATATTTGGTCAAGGAATTGCCAACCCAGTCGCGTCAATTCGTTCAGCGGCTCTGATGCTCCGACATCTTGGTTACATTGAAGCAGCCAAAAGGATTGATAACGCTGTAGATTCCGTTCTCAGAGAAGGCCAGTTATTGACGCCTGATCTTGGTGGAACTGCTAAAACAAGAGAGGTCACCGAGGCTATCGCGAAAAGGATCTGATAGTGACACCCCAGATTGTCTGTTTGATTCAGGGATTCTACATCTTGCCTGACTCCCATCAGCTCTTATGTTGAATTCGCGAGAGTTTCTGACTTTTTATGGTCTTACGTATCCATCGACATTGAGACAACGACTATGTGGGTAGGATACCAAATAAACGTTCCCTTGAACACATCACTGTGATACTTAAAGGAACTCAGATTATGCTGAAGGCGAATCGCGTGTTGTCAATCTTCTTGCTGAGGTATATAATGCGCTCGGCATCAATAATGTGGTGTGTTCGTTGCAACTGGTATTTGTCGGACATCGCTGCCGTTGTCCAATGTTAGTGTTCGATCTCATGTAATTGTAATCGAAGATGTTTCCTCAGAGCATGCGCAATTCTGAATTTCACTTCGGAGTAATTTGTTGTAGGTGTGCAGGGCACGGTATGGGAAGACCACTATTGATATAATTAAGAGAATAGTACAGGCATGGCGGTCATGATTATTGATTTAATGGTCCGGGTCCCCTCCTGACCACCGAGTCTCGAGAGGTTGGTCCTTGAAAGAGGACATCAACTGCTTCATATCGGTGTAAGTGAAAATACCGTCTAACGTGTTCCAGTCGTAAGGGGTGTCCCTGCTACTAAAGTTGTTCTGCGATCGAAGATTTTGCATCCGAGCGGGCAAGAGTTTCGGTGGATCCCTAATCTGCGGGCGTCCCTGGTAGGCAGTACAGAGCCAGTAATAGATAGCATCCAACCAATCTGGAAAACCAGCGAAAAAAGATTGAATAGGTAACTTTCCGGAGAAACGGTTGCTGTAGAATACGGTTTTACTTGCGTGGACTTCTTCGTCAGTCCCGCTGAACCATTTGGTAAAGACTCGTGGTTCGGCAGCAGGAACACCAGGTCTTTCGTAGCGACAAGCGAGGCAAATCATGATGAAGAACAACGACTCTAAATCATGACGATAGAGATGTCCACCCTTCCATTCTGGGTCTAGTAAGTCGACAGACATGAATGGCCGAGTACCGGTGCGGAAGTCAGATGCTGGACCCTTGGCCATATCATGAACGAAGGAAGAAAGGTCAAAATCGTTTAAGACCCCGTAGACCTTGCCCTCTATACGTCTAAACATGATGTTACCAATGCTGAGATCGCGGTGCAGAATTCCAGCGCATTTGTATAGCCATCGATGAACTAGGGATAGAAAGAGATCAAGAAATGAGATTTCGGGGAAGGGCAAGGCCAACGAACTTTGTAAAATATCATAAAACACTTGAGCGAAGTCTATGAGATCCTCCAACTTCGAGAGTGGTTGGAGTTTTTCGAAAACCGTAATGTACATAATACCTCCTTCACAGCTCTCCTCAACGTTTTTAATGTTGCCCTGACGCGCGTTCTTGTTGTCGTCGGTAATCGTAATTGAGTCGATGAGATTCGGGAGATGGTTGAGTGCCCAAAACTCGCTGGTGTGCTCTGCGACTCTTTTGGCCTCCTGGATTAACATATTTTCGGTCATTGAACTCCCAGCTTCCGGAAAGCAGACCTTCAAGATCAGATTCTTCTCGTGCCAATCACAACCCAGTTCTGTGCATTCGCATTTCACTTCGACCACGATTGAGTGATGGCCAACATCACGTTCGGCGCAATGGAGGATTCGTAGTATCAGGATGATTCTTGTGTAGCCGTCAGAACCTTTGAAGCTGCAGCGAGCGCCAGCAAAGCTGTGCGGGTCGTCGTTGAGGTCATGTAGCTGGTATACGGCGTCCATTGAGAGTTCCCGGAACTTGTCGTCTAAGGTGTGAAAGCTTGAAGGAGAAAAGAAAGAGAGCAGATTGGTCAGTGAGTGGGATGAAGCGCAAAGAATAGACTCTTACGTTTGAATGCAGTAAAAGAGTGGTTCAAAAGAAAGTGGTTACGGGGAACAATGAGGATATGGCCTATTGTCGGCGAAGCGCGCGGTGGGAACAGAAACTGCTAGAGCACTAACTGTGATAAGCAGACAGCACCAATTTATCTGATGCTCCAGATCTGTTGGACAAATAATAAGACAGGCTAAGACAGGCTGAGAACGAAAGATGAGTTCAGTATAAATGTTACGTGGAAAAGAAGTTCAGATTGGCGAAAACAACAGAGTCCATCGGTATAGAGCGAGCTGGGTAGGAAGACATTTCCTCAGAGTATGAGCCAGGCGCGCAGCATGCGCAATTCGTAAGGTTTCACATTCGTAGAGTTGCACTTTGTTGTACTTGTGTAGGGCACGGTATGGGAGGATCACTATTGATACAATTAAGATAAGCTTACATGATAGTAGTACAGACATGGTGTTCAATGATAGAGCAAACGAAGCAATGATTGTTTAATGGTCTGGGTTCCCTCCTACCCACGAGTCTCGAGAGGTTGGTCCTGAAAAGAGGACATCCACTGCCTCATATCGGTGTAAGTGAAGATACCGCCTAACGTGTTCCAGTCATAAGGGGTGTTCCTGCTACTGAAGTTGTTCTGAGATTGAGTATTTTGCACTTGAGCAGGCAAGAGCTTCGGTAAATGCCTGATTTGCGGGCGTCCCTGATAGCCAATACAGAGCCAGTAATAGATAGAATTCAACCAATCTGTAAAACCAGCAAAATAAGGTTGAATAGGGAGTACTCCAGAGAAACGGTTGCCGAAGAAGTAAGCTTTGTTTGCGCACACTTCATCGTCGGTCCCGCTGAACCATTTGGAAAACGGTCGTGGTTCGGCAGCTGGAATACCAGGTCTATCGTAGCGACAAGTGAGGCAAATCATGATGAAGAACAACGACTCTAAATCATGACGATAGAGATGTCCACCCTTCCAGTCCGGGTCTAGTAAGTCGACAGACATGAATGGCCGAGTACCAGTGCGGAAGTCAGATGCTGGACCCTTGGCCATATCGGGCACGAAGGAAGAAAGGTCAAAATCGTTTAAGACGCCGTAAACCTTGCCGTCTATACGTCGAAACATAATATTGCCTATGCTGAGATCACGATGCAGAATCCCAGCGCATTCATAAAGCCATTGATGAACTAGAAGCGCAAAGTCAGGGAAGAGAATATTCAGATCACAGCTCAACACACTTTGTAGGATATCATAGAACACTTGGGCAAGTTCTGTCACATCTTCCAATTCTGAAAGCGAATGAAGCTTTTCAAGAATTGTGACACGCATAACGCGCTCTTCGTACTTCTCCTTTAAGTGAGCCTTCAGACGACCCTGCACTGTTTTTGTCTCGTCGTACGTGACGGTGATGGAGTCGATGATATTTGGGAGATGGTTCAGTGCCCAATGGTTGCCGGACGATTTGGCTTTTGCCCTGGCTTCCCGGATGAACACTTCTTCTGAAGTTCGACTTCTGGTCGGAAAACTGATCTTCATGATCTTGTTCTCCCCATCCCAATCACAGCCAGAGACTGAGCATATACATCTGACTTCGACTACAATTGAGCAGCGGCCGATAATGCCTTCAGCGCGATACAGAACTTTCTCTATAACGACGGCCCTTCGGAGACCATCAGAGCCTATAAAGCTGTATCGAGCACCAACGAGTCCCTGCAGGTCCTCGCCCAGATCGTAAGCGAATTGTTTTGGGTCTCGAAGATGATCAAAGTCGAGCAAGTCCAGATGGGGGATGAATCCGAGCTTTTCGTGGTCCAGCTTGTTCAGCTGGCATACCATTGCCATAAAAAGCTTCTTCCACTCGTCGTCTAGGATATCGAAGGCCTGAAGGGAAAGAGCGCGAATTCGTTAGCAAATGAGAGTAAAGATTCAAAAAAGCCAACGTGAGAAAAATGAGATAGCCGGTGATTGCTTACCCAACAAACACGCACAACCAGGAAAAAGACAGAAAAAACTTGCCTGGCTTTCAATGACCTTCGAGCGGTCGTAATAGTGGAATCGAACTCCATTGTCGTCCGCTACCATACCCATTGCGTGATTCCGAATAAAGCCGTTCGAAAGCATCTCTTTCGCATAGCTTGCACATTGAATCCGCGTGTGATGTTGGCCTTGCGTCGGTGTCATGTTTTCCTCTGCCTTCAGCTCTTCTTCCGCTTTCTGCGCATAAAACTGCGACGTGCCAACCTCCAACGTCTTTTCCTTGCCTCCACTCTGATGAATGGTGACTCGCGGTCTTTCATCGGCGGCATGAGTGGAGGATGCTTTCTTCGACTGGGCGCGGGAACTGGACGGTACGCGTGACAAAGAACGCGCGCGCAGTGCTAAAACGGCTTTACCATTGAAGTCATACTCGAATGGGAACAACGCCTCACCGCTCATCAGTAAGCTCTCCGAGCCTCCAAAAGATGTCGACTTCTCCTGCGATTTCGCTTTCTTAGCTGGTCTAGCAGCCATATCTTCTAAGTATAGGTTAGAAACTCGCTGGATAATCTATAATGGGCACATACTGGTGGGTCCAGCCCTATCATTCATTCTCTTCCGTTTTGCTGATTTAGATTCTGAAGGCATTGACCTGGAAGGATTCAACTGCGAGAGAGTTGACGAACCGGCCTGCGAAGCTTGTTTGGATCTCGATTTATGCTGTGACGATTGGGACTTGGACGAATTGGTCCTAGACGTTCCAGTCCCTACAATCACTAGTCAGTTTAATGGGGAGCTAAGATCGTCTCACTAACGTACCCTGCTTACGGTCATTCAGGCCAATGAAATTTCCCTTCCGGTGCTTAACCTCCACGAAGAAAAGCAAGAGACCCCAAAATACGCCAACAATCTTTTTCTTTGCCAGGTACTTTGACAGCTGCTGATTTTCCGTCAGTTTCAGCAGTTGGGTGTAAATTGCACCAAGATCTGGCTTTCTCTCTAGTAATGAGCCCAACACCGGACGAGGATCCTGTACAAAGAACATTTTCTCGTCAATCTCCTTTCCTGCACAGCCTGTTCCATTTCTCAGAATGTTCAACAAATTGGCCAGGGGCTGGTATAGCTTCTTTTCATGCGTCGCAGCGCCTGTTCGCTTCTGCCCTTCAACCTCTGAAACACCTATTGCGACTCTGAGATACGCTTCGAAGGCGTCCTTTACTGCTTCGCTTTCGGGTTCCAGACTAAACTCCTCCTCGACATCACATTTGGGTGGAAGACCGAGGATGATGGTCGCGAATTCATCGAGGGTGAACACAACTTTGCTGTGAATGTCCTCTTCGAGGAATTTATTGAGCACATCCGCGTTTTGAGGCACCTCGTCATGCGCGTGAGTGCAGCAGTTTCGACTCTGAGGAGTGCTCTGCACGACTTCTGGGCCATCCGTCATTTTCTTGCCGGGGGTTTGGGGCATATCCGAAGGATGATTCTCTGGTATTGGTCCCATGATATGGAGTGTGTTGGAGAGAGGGTTGAGTGGTTGAAATTGCTAGGACTTCAGAGAGACGCGCTTAAGTAGATATCATGCAACGATCACATGTAATTGGTGGCAAAGCGCATCTACCATTGTTCTCCATAGCCACTTTTGCTTTTTTGGTAAGTCAATTATTTCCGAATGGTTCAATTATCCTCGGAGTTGCTTGTATGCATGCACCTTCACACCGTTTACTGACTAACGCGCTTTATTTCCTAGAGCAGACTTGAAGGTGAAGAAGTTTCAGAAGTCAAAGCAAAATGCAAATGCAGGTAATTAGACCCTGGTTGGGAGTTTTGAACCTCCGAACAATTGTTCTAGAGTAACAGAATAGACTGTCCAACTTTGGACACATAACCATTACTGCGACAAAGAAAACACGGAACCAGGCGAAAGGCTTCAAGAATGCGCTAGAGCGACTTTCAGGATTATGGGAACATTATGTTCCGATGCAAATTTGGCAAAACTTACGGCGTTCTGAATGATTTCGACTTACCTGCAGACATGCACCTCTCAACGAGGGACCGGTAGGTACCAGACCGTTTATGTCTCCCAATTTGCTGGATCCACGGTTGCGAGGGTGGCCATCTTCATTAGTCACGATCTAACATCACTGTTCTATGTTATGTTTTGCCTTATCTGTCGCTACGAGAGACCTGGTGTCACAACTACCTTTTGCCAAATGGTTCAGCTGAACCGACACCGAGGTCAATAAACATCTTCATCATTGGCCATTGTTATAGAGAGCTACCCGTCCAACCTTACATCGCTGGTTTCAAAGAATGGATGTATGCCATTCGTTACTGGCTTTCAGTGGCCTATAGGGAACACACGCTACGTCCCCCCCACCGAACTTAACCTTGTCACCTGGACTAGAAGCCCGGGCTTTTAGACTGGAATACTCCACACGGGACCATAAGTTGCCTGAAAAAGTCGATGTCCAAATCCAGGATAAAAGTAAGTGGGACTATGAACCAATTTTTCGCTTTTTGGACATTTGTATTTCTGGTGTTCACTGTCGAAGTGGGTATTTTTGTATGATACATAGCTGGTATAGAATACAATTCACATTCGCGGGACACTAGAGGATTCATGACTATCATTATTTCCCAACAGAAACAAATGGCTCTTGGTCATGGAAGGAAAAAAGGACGGAATCCGGATGCCCGACATTGCCTATTGTGTAAGTATCTCGAGTCACGATTCGCTTCAAACATCTTTCATCGAGGGATATTTATCCAATTGCGCCAATCGCTCCATGACTCTAATGCTGACGTTCATTCATTTAGAGTTCTTAGAAGAGAGTTACTGAAATGTACCGACATGAATGGGAACACGACTGGAAGGACTCAGAAGGACTCACAAATACCCTCAGTATACGCTTTTCGTGAATGAGCGTTCATCGGCCGGTCCCGGAGGACATTGAAGTTATTTGCACTTTCTATGCCATTAAGGACGCTACTGATTGAAATACTCCTACTAATCCTCTGAGCTTCTCTTCAAGTTTCTTCTACACTGTCTGTCATTCTTTGTTCCGACAGCATTCTATCCAACTCTTCTTCCAAATTTCGGGACAACGGGTACGCAGTTGCATAGTAAGAAGCTACATCCACCGAGTCTTCCTCCGTTGGGGAAGTTATTGTACATTGATCTACAGTCAGAGGTGGTCCTGACAGTAAAGATCCCTTCCTGGAACGTGAAGGCGAACGGGATATCGACTCTGTTGGACAGTGACCTTGTCGTGGTTTCTGCTTGTTAGCGATGATGGTTTGGGCGACAACTGCGTTTCCGGTGCCACCAGTAGATGCGGTGCTATCGGGCACAATTGCAGATGCAGGAGGAAGTTGTGGCCATCGGTTGGAGCGAGGATTTATCTCATCACCGTCGCTTTCATACGTCACTACTGAGGCAGGAACAGAGATCACGCCCTCATCCACTGGAAGAAGGATCGCAATAGGCATGTTCTTTTCCCTGTGAGTTGGGCTCATACGTGGACGGGCCACGGAATATTGGTCAGGAACCACCGCAGCCTTGGGTTTCAAGAGTGGGGGAACATCCTGAAACGGTAGAGAGGCCATGGATAAATGGAGCTGAGAGTCCGTCGCACCGTCGGGATGAGGGGATGGATACGGGTAAGCCTGCTGTGGTGACTGTGGTGACTCCTTTGCGAGAGAGGCCCAAAGCTTTCTTCGCGCAAACCGCAGCTGTAGGAACGCCCAGCTGTTCATGTTTGACGGTGATCGAGTTGAGACTTTGAGAGATGGCTTGGAGGGTGGTATGGGTGGTGACCATTTACTGCCTATGCTGTCTACACCTTTCTCAATGTCCATGATTTGACGCCGTTTAAGCCTGGTGTAGACGAAGACGAAGAGTACGAGTAGGGCAAGGATTCCAGCGATACATCCGGTGAGAATGGCAAAGATTGTAGATTCTGAGTCGGAGGTGGCTCTACGAATCAGCTGGGTAACGCCAATCCTACAATAAATTGGTGATGGGACGCCATGTGCGAATTGAATTGTTCTGTACTTACAAGTCGTTACGCTTCGCTGGAACAGTTAGGCTTTCTCCTTGGTAGGAATTGACGTCCTTGCTCTCCAGCGCCGCAGATTCGCATCTGCAACGAACGAGCACAAAACAGATGAGGAAGTACCAGCTCCGGGGTGAGGACATCGTACTAGCAGATAGTAGCAAGACACAGTCAAGCTTTCGTCTCAGACGATACTACTAGTGATTAGAGAAGAGGAAGGGCGCTGCTGACAAAGGGGAAGGAAAGCAAGCTGAAAGCCCGAGTCCAGGTTGGAAATGGTTATTTATAATTTTATCGATTATATGAATTATCAGGGTTGCGTATCATCGATTCCTGATGTACTCGTTGCGACGAGCGACCGGTGTGCTCTAGTAAAGCATCAGCCTGTGCTGATCTGATACTGGGATACCACCTCAAGCCTGATACTGAACTACTTAATTGCCAGATAATGAGTTAAGTGATAGAATAACTTTTTATCAGATTTTTTTCGAAGCAGTGCTTTTTGTGACATATCTGATGTGACTGACGCGCTGGTTGCGCCGCCGATCAATTAGACGCGCTAATGTTAATGTCACGCTGTGTAGTTTTGTAATATACACATTCTTTAGTGAGCAAGATGGCCAAAGCTAAAAAGGGCAAACAAAAACAAGAAGCCACTGCTCCTGCTCAAGAGCCAACAATAACTGGTCTGGCCGAGGATCCCCCAAAAGTGCATGATGACGGAGGCGGAATGATGGAAATCGGTCAGTCTTTCAATGTTATTTATTTCATTTAAACATACACAGCTTACAGTGATTTGTACTTTGTGTATCATACTTGAACTTTTGACCTTCAATCACCGATGAATCGTCCTCCTCGTCAAAAACCAATAGGTCACGGTAGCTACCCAGCCCAACATTCACCTGCGAGAGCCCAGGCTGAAGCTACCCCAACAGCGTGGCCGCCTGGCTCTCCGGCTACAGGCTGGGGAGCAAGCGCTAATCCCCAACCAACAAGGGCAACATTCAATGAACGGAAATCATCCACTGCTTCCAAAACGGTAGGTTGGGCTAGTGGATTGGGTGACGGGGACACTGGATGGGGTGGAGGAGCCGCACATGGTTGGGGAGCTCGCAGTCCAGAGAATGAAAAAGAAGAAGGGTGGGAAGAGGAAAGCGATGAAGAATGGGAGGAAGAAAGCGAAAACAGATGGGGCCCCTCAACGATTGCTGGTGCTTGGGGTATACAGCCAAGTACATCTCAATCAGCACAACCAGGCTGGAAATCCTGGAGCAAGGAAGCTAAAGGGTTATCCAAAGTACCTTCTATGGCTGCTGCTGCTCCCGCCGCTAGCTCCAACAAGCCTACACTATCCCACCAACAGCAATCCCAGATTTTAAAGTCGTTGTTGACTCAATCGACATCGTCTCAGAATGGTTATCTGGCCGCCGCTCAACAACAACAGAAATTAAGGCAACAACAGCCTGCTCTCAATCCTTACCATCAGAAACCTATACCTCAACCTACACAGACTACTGGCGCTTTTCCTTCCGCAACTTTTTCCCCCTGGCAGTCGTTAGGCAAGCAGGATAAAAAGTCGCAGAAGGAGACATCGAAGCATCAGCGATCGCAGTCAGAATCTCGTGATCTATGGGGAGCAGATTCTGGCGGTTGGGGTGCGGCGAGCACTGGTGGATGGGGCAGAGAGTCATCTGCATGGGGGAGCGAGGCTGGTGATCGCGGTCAAGAGGCTGGTGGTTGGGGGAAAGAGTCGGGTGGCTGGGGCACAGATTCAGGTGGTGGGGGTAAAGATTACGGTGGCTGGGGTACAGATCGTGGTTGGGGCCCAATTCCAGAGGAGGATGAAGGGCAGGATGAAGAATATGAAGAATATGAGGAATATGGAGAGGATGAACGCAGAGTACATTTTACTCCAAAGTCAAGCAAAGGCGGAAGCGGATGGGGTTCCGAACCCTTGGATTTCGATCCAAGTTTCAAAGGTTCAGATTCCTCCAAATCAATTGCTAAACTCTGGGCACCCGATAGACAAAAGGACACGACGTACACCATGCCTTCCAAAACTCTTGCGCATGCTTATAATGGTACGACAACTTCTTTGAACACCGGTCTTCCTCGCAACAAAATAAACGAATACACCAATGTTCAATTCCATGATTCACAGGGGGCGGCCTTGATACCTGCACAACAAGCACTGTTCGGTCGAGCGCGCAAAGCGAAGGATCGGATTCATTGGATGTTTCCACCAAACAAGGATGAACGTGTCAAGTCATTATTGACATGGATTGAGACTGTATCGCGCGACCTAGGTACCTATGGTGTAAGCCTTCTTACGAGTAATCAGCTATCCCGTCTAGCATCCTAACATGCGACTGCCCAGCTGCATAGATTTTTACAAAGTCGAGAACGCGGAGCACTAATCGCCAACGCCGACTATCAGATTCCCGGAGGCAAGAACGAGCCCGCGTTCGACTGGCTTACGTTTGGCCAGCTCCAAGAAACGAGAGACAAGATCATGCAGGAATCTGCTGCGTTCTACGATCCCGCAGTACAGGCTGTCGTCTTTGTATTCTTACCATCGAAAAGCGGCAACAGCGTCGCCATGTGGAGACGCAAGATCAATGTTCCTAATAATATGCGCTTAATGCTACAAGGCGAGATCTCACTCGCGATGGCAGCTTTGAGAAGGGAAGAAGATTATATCGTGCATGTGGATGAGTATGTCTTACTACTTGTGGTGATTCCTCCTCAAGCCCTGTAATTATTGACACTCCGTTAGGTATCCTCAACCACAGCCCTCACAAATGCAAAAACAATCTGGATCTTCACACCGCCGTCTTCGAAGATCTTCTTTACCTTCCCGCACCGAATACGCGGATGCATATCCTATGATCATTGAAGAGACAGGGAAACTGAAGAAAAAACGCAAATGGTGGCAGTTCTTCCGAGTGGATTGGTAGGAGATTCTTTTTTTTTCTGCTTCTGTATCATCAATGTCTTTGGCTTTCTTTTCTTGCTTTGCTATGGTTATTGAGAATTGTTGTCTTGTCTGTAATCTGTACCGCTATAGTTATATGCTATCCATTATCTTCACCATTTCTTCATCGACCGTTTCCTTCCCACCAAACATCTTCTAATAGCTTGACTGGACACCAGAAACACGCCCTCGGAAGTCGTTAATTCTGAACATGATGTATATGTCCTTCGACATATCGACCTCCTGCGAATCTCTCTTGGAAGGGTGTCCTCGGCAGTCGATGGAACATATTGTCTGGTACGGGGCGGCACAATCCCTAGCCGGTTCCAGTTTCTTGCCATCCTTACGCATTGAACATTCATTGACCCAAAACAGTCTTAATTTGCCAAGTACAACCATCGACAATCCGAATCGAACAACAGTGGGCGATTCAACGGCTAGTGGAACTTGACACAACTCTTCAACTTTCCCTTCGCCTGGTTCTCTGTTTTCAAGTACGACTTCAAGCAGATCCAACCTCAAATTTGCGTATCCTATACGAGCCCTCCGCCTTTCTTCCTGCGCAGTCATACCTTGAGAACCTGGATCTCCATGGACAATTTATGCGATATCATGTTCTCAAATGTAAAGGCTCCATCTGGGAACATGTTCACTGTTTTACTCCCATCGTCCGGAACCCTCCTATTTGAAATTTCAAAGCTTTCAGTCTGCCTCGCAAGAACATGGTTGCCACCAGCAATGGTTATTATTGGACTGTACGAATGATATTTACCGCATCTCCAGACAGCGGGACTAGGATTCCTTATAAAATGCCTTCTCAATAGCTCATTTGGTTCGAGTTCCTCTTCTTCGAACTGAAACCCCGTCCCATTTTTCAATCACTGAACTTCCAGGACCTCGACATGCGGCCAATCACCTTCGCATTGGTGGTTCTTCTGCCATTATGTAATTACGTCGTTGGAGCACCGACATCCTCTTCAGTGACAAATACAAAGATCATACCGCTCAGCAAACGTACTTCCTCCATATTGGTGAATGACCAGGGTGTTGTTTCTGCTCTGGCTCTTCAAAGTGAATTAGCAAGAACCAGGAGGTAATCAAACATCATGCTTGCATATTATATCCTGAATGTTTCCGAAGCAAACTGGCTCGAGGCTTCTCGGCCTTTCAGAAAAATACAGGTGTTGTCCATCCAAGTGACACTGGTAATTTAGCTAGCTCGGCGGACACCAACAGTCGAAAACGTGCCACAGGCGCCGATGCGTTGACTGATGATGAAGGTAGCCTGTGGCAAGGCGGCATTTCAGTTGGAACACCCCCTGTTGATTTTACTGGTAAGTTGTGAATTGTTTTGTTTATCTATATATTGTACTAGTACTGATCTAATCCGATTCCCTTTCAAAACAATGAATCACAGTGGACTTTGATACCGGTATGCATTCGCCCCGGCTGCTGAGAACTCTTCCCTAAGAGTGTATTTTCAGGTAGCAGCGATCTGTTCCTTCCTGGACAGAACTGTGGGGCAACTTGCGAGGGACACACGATCTTTAACACTGCTGCGAGCTCGACCGCTGTAGATCAGAATCAGCAAGCGTCTCTCGCTTTCGGAGATGGCTCGACAGTCAATGCTGATATCTTTGAAGATACTGTTACCGTTGCGGGGCTCACAGTCAGTTTTACTTTAGTACAAGACTAAAGTAGATCCGTTCACTGATTTTCGACCCATTATTTCCCTAACGACAGGCGACTTCTCAAACTGTTGGAGCAGCAACTCAATATTCTGCGGGGTTCGAAATTGACGAATTTCCTCCAGATGGTCTCATGGGGATGGCATTCCCCCAAATATCGGTATTCCAAGCCGACCCGGTCTTCCAGACGCTTATTGCGCAAGGAGTCGTTACAGCCCCGGAATTTGGCGTAAAATTAGCTACAACCGGGTCTGAGTTATTCTTGGGAGGTGTGGACACAGCGTTGTTCCAAGGGGATTTCACGATGAGCCCCGTTACACAAGTGGTAAGATATTTTCTTATTACACCGTAATGGTAATGCGCTGAAGTCTAGTTTGCGACCGTTTGTTTCCATCTCCACACAGGGTTTCTGGCAGATTGATCTTCAGGCAGTCAATGTCAATGAAAAAGCGGTAGTGTCAGACTTGAGCGCGATTATTGACACTGGGACGACGCTGATCGTTGGTGACCCGGACAATGTAGCCGCGTTTTATGCTGCGATTCCGGGGTCTGCAGATGCCTCAGAAACGGTTGGGCCAGGATTTTTTACCAGTAAGTACAACGTTTCAAAAACCGCTTCCCTTTTTCGTACACTAATCATTTACTCCATGCCCAGTTCCATGTGACGCAATCCCTTCAGTTAGCTTGACTTTTGGAGGAACCGCATTCACCGTCTCGCCAGACACATTCAATCTCGGCTTGGTTTCTGCTGGATCGAATGATTGTGTAGGAGGAGTCACTGCTTCTGATTTGGGCAGTAAGTCCAGTTCAATACTTAACACAAAATGACCTATGATCACGAATATCAGATTTCTGGGTTGCGGGAGACGTTTTCTTGCAGAATGTGTATACAAGTGCGCATTTTCTGTGTATTTTTCACACCAATTCATACTGAATAACCTCTCGGTAGGCTTCGACGTTGGCAATACGAGAGTAGGCTTCGCGACCTTGGCGTGAGCTCTGCCGGTCCGACGAATTGCACGCACTTTGATGAATTCAGCGTACCATATAAGTATACATTGTAACAATAGCAATAAGACGTGGGTATACAACTTATCGACCGTGGATAGTGAATTCATTTCCTCGCCTGCACTCGAACCCTTGGATCTCCTCTTTCGCTCCTTTTCCGAAGCTTCTCTTGCCGCTTGCTCGTGCCATTCTCCTCCGTGTTTGGTTTTGAGTTGGAGTCAGTCTGAGAAGATGAACCTCTACCTATAACAAATGGTGATATGACAGAAACCCAAAGCTTGTATATTGCATAAAGGGGAATCTACACAATTGAACGTATGAGTGAAACCGATGAAGAAAGCTCATAGCCTGCATGAGAATACGAACCACAGTGTACAACCACCAGAACCATTCACCAAAAGCGCCACTGCCGACCTGACATGCCCCTGATAAGTACATGCAGAAGTTCAGCATCAAGATGTACACGTGTAATTAAAAGACAACTCACAAGTAATGTACAGAACATCGAAAGCCCATTCAGTCAATCCTGGTTGATTTAAATCCTCTCCGTACGAAATGAGCGTTCCTGTTGTTGGGTCACGCCTAGTCGTACCAATTTGAGTGAGGTACTTCGAGAGGAAGAACATTGGGAAGAAGGTCCCTAAGTATAAGGTTAAAGAGCCCTTCGATGGTGGAAGGGAATCGCGGCGTAAGAGTAAGCGTAAAAGGAAAGAGAGGATAGTTGGGAGAAAGAGACCAAGGCGAATTTTTTTCACCGTAGCCTCGTTTTGGCTGGCTGATGCAGTCTCAGATTCTTGCGACTGAATAACAACACTAAAACATACCTATACGCTTTGCAGAGGCGTTGGCCA
Source organism: Lentinula boryana (assembly GCA_027886635.1). Taxonomy (NCBI): domain Eukaryota; kingdom Fungi; phylum Basidiomycota; class Agaricomycetes; order Agaricales; family Omphalotaceae; genus Lentinula; species Lentinula boryana. The sequence goes on from MU790562.1 coordinate 32,730, forward strand.
TTTGGTTACGTGGTAAAAGGAGATGCAGTTTAGCGCCTGGTAAAAATTGCCGCCCAAGTGGCTTTCTCTGCCTCTATCAGGATGTTATCCTCTACCCGTCAACAAATATTCACCACCGTTCAATTCAATACAAAACATCAGTATGCCCTTGAAAAGTACAGTCAACGCTTGACTGCTGAGTTGCAGGAAATTGATAAACTTTTGGTGAGTCTCGTTGGTTCACGATCGCATCCAGTATCAAATATTCGTAGGCAGCAGCAGCAGCAGACATCGGTGATTACGAAGACGACCAGCCCGGTGATATAGAGATACCAGGCGCCTCGCGTACTTCTGGTCCTATCCCAGAGCATGAGCTATTGAATCCTGTATGTCTTCGTCTTTTTTACAATTCCACCATGTCTCCTGAATGTTATAGGTTTCCCCCTTCTACAGCGAAGCCATTAAACGATCCAACTATCACAACTCCACACTCACTCATGCCAGTATGTGATTTTTGATTGCTTGTGGCCATACTGTCTGACTAGTTGCATTTCTAGTGAGGCCTAAGGAGCTAGACACCCTTACGGAGGCTGTAACAGCGGAATTCCGACGTCTAAGTGTTTTGGAAGGTCAAGGACGGTGCGTCACAACGGGGCTACTCCCCTGAAAATGCTAATCCAGCTGATTTGCACAGTGGTTCCGATGTTCTCACTGCTGATGTTGACAAAGTGAACTGGAAAACAATTGCTGAAAAGGTGTCTATCAACGTTCCATTCCCTTCTTGGCTATACTCATACAATACCTCTTGTCGAGGTCTCAGATGTATCTTACTTCACTCGCAGCGACCGCGAATGTAGAACCAAATGGTTTGGATATCACCGCCCAGGAATCTGCCATACCAACTGGTCTTCAGACGAGCTGAAGAGGTTAAAAGATATTGTTTCCGAAAAGGGCGAGGAGTACGAACTGGATTGGGTGGAGATCGCTCAGGAACTGGGTGTCTGTTCCTGCTTATTTGTGCGATTCTGGTGGATACTGACTTTTATATAGACTAGCCGTACACCAATGGACTGTATGCGGCACGGGCGCAAGACAATTCAGCATACATGGACTCCAGAAGCTAATAGGAAGCTATCTGAAGCTGTACAGGTATATGGGATTGAGAATTGGGCTCTTGGTCAGTTGGAATAGTTTGTCGAGGGCAATCTTATTGTACTAAGCTTTCTCCACAGTTGCTCTCCACGTCTCACCTAATGTTTCCTCCAATCAATGCCAGATGCGATATCATCGCTCCCTTGATCCATCACTGAATAAATCTCCTTGGAGTGGAGCTGAAGACGAGCGACTCGATGAAATAGTCAGTGTGCTCGGAGCCCTCAACTGGCCCGAAGTCGCGAGGCACATGCCTGGACGGACGAATGAGATGTGTAGGGAGAGATATCTAGAAGGAAACAAACTGAAAGGCAAAGTCAAGGGCAAAGGAAAAGCTAAAGCGAAAACGGACGATGGTAATGAACCACTCGCTGGAGAGGAGACGTCGGAGGCCATCCCGCGGTCAGGGTGGACGAAGGAACAAGATGAAGAATTGCTTCGGATGGTAGGAGAAATAGGAAACAAATGGCAGAAAATCAGCGCAGCCATGGGCGAGGTGCACACAAATGTTCAGGTAGGACTTCTTCCTTCATTCTCTTCTTCAATGAGCTCATGTTACTCTGTCGCAGTGCTGCGCTCGATACAACAAACTCAAGAATAGTGTCCAACCTACAGACTCGACGACTACAACTGATACCGCTCCCGATCGTCATTCGCGTTCAACTTCAAATGAACAGCCGGTCAAACCAGTTCCGTCATCTCGTCCCAGTACCAATCCCAACGCGCATCCGAGCATCGCTCCCTCTCGATCTAGCCGTACTCTCACTTTTCTCCCGGGTGATTCTCATCTTCCAATTTTGCAACTTATGCCATCTTCAATTACACATTCTGGGTCTTTCAATGTTTCCGCAACGGAAGGTGCACCACCGTCGGGACATTCACAAGCATCAACGCAAGCACTAGCTAAATTAAGACCAAAGCCCAAACCAAAATTCAAGGCAAAGACGACTGGATCATGCGAAGTGACGAATACAAACACTCATGTGCATGATATGTACAACTCAAATGAAGAACACCTGTTCTCATCCAACTCTGCATCCAATCCAAGTTCCGGCGTGCCGCCATATGGAGCCGTTGTAAGTTTGTCGTTGTTTCTGTAAGACATTGCAGTTGACTCTTTTCTCTAGCCCATTTCTAACATGAGACAAAAACGCTCATCTCGCCGCCGTACTGTCACACTGTCCGCTGCAATTGCAGACGCCACCTCTGTGCCCTCTAGTAGTAGTAGCGGACACAATCAAGGCCAGATAAGGGGATGGGGAGAAGAAGATCAAGGTAATACAGGTATAATTGAAGGACGGAATGCAGAAGGTCAACCAGTGAGACACGTTCATGGTTGGAAAGCAGAAGTTCCTGTTCAAGGTCCGGAAGCGGACGCTCAGGTTAGAGAGAGGGAGGGGGTGGTGGTGGCAGGTCTAGTCAGAGGTTGGGAAGGCAACACCAATGTCAGTATCATCCAAATGCTGCACTCATTAAAACTGATACTGATGAACATATACAGCGTCCGGAAGACTTGATTGACGTGGAAGAGGCTTCGAACATTGGATCGGTTATTAGTTCTTCCGGGGTGGTTGCCAGAACAGTAGGTTCAATGGGTGAGACAACATCTAGCAACACGTCGATGAGCCTTAAACGCGGGCGAAAAGAATCCAACGCGCAAAACGGTAGCTCAATAGGCAGCGAGCCCAATAATGGAATTATCCCGACTTCGGGACGTGAACCTGCTGGCAAGAAACGGCGGTCAAGGAAGAGCACCGCTAATGGAAGCGACGTTGCCATGTCCAGTAGTCTGTGTTCAAGTCCAGCGAGTGGTAGCGGAACATTGAGGCGATCTTTGAGGTTATCTAGAAAGAGTTGAATCGCGAAATTCGAAACTTCAGCTCTAACTCCTTATGAAGCAAGTCGCGTTGTCTACTGTTCTGTTAGTTTTCAAAGTAGTGATATTCAATGCGACTCCGAGTGTAATTAGATTAAAACAAGGAACTACGATACGTGGTCACGTTCTATGGACACGGAGTGGCGTGGACGCGTTTTTCCCACTTTCCTCTTCAACTCTCACGGTCAATATGCTTCCAAGTCCAAGGTCCTCTCCTCCTCGATCTCCTACCTTGCAAGAATCTACGAATCTCCTGCGAACCGCTCATAGCAAACAAAACCAATATCACTATCCGTGGCTTCAACTTCCGACTCCACCGAAACACACGAAACGTTCGTCCGAGGACGATAAATCACCCTCTAAACGTGCAAGATTAACAGATGAAGAATTGAACGAAACTGAAGAGGCTTTGGTGGAGCGTGCTCGTGCTCGCTTCCACCGAAGGAGATCCAGTGCGCTTGGTGTTACGCGTCGGGAATTGCTGCTTAAGAACTTGACATCTAGCAGTGGTGCGAAGTTTAATCCAAGAAACTTCAGAAGATGAATACTCACTGGACTTTCATTCCAGTATCTACGCGGAGCATTCTTCAATCTTTTGTATCTTCACATAAATCTGATCTGTTCCGATGCGATTCCGTTGAAAATGGATTCTTATCGCCACCATATGCTTGCTCATACTCATACTGTACGTCTTTGCATTAACTTTGTGATAGGGCAGCTCATCTTCTTCATGAACAGCTGCCAAAGCAGGCAAGACCCCTTATCTAGCAGTATCCACAGAAGAGGGTGCAGTGCACATCTTCAACACTCTCAAACGAAGCGAATGGGATGCAGGTCAGTGGATACGTCCACAACTTAATATTTGCTCTCACATCTCTAACGCTGCAGAGCCTATTTGCGCGACACTACAGCCTCATGAAAACGGCGTATATGATGTCAAATGGAGCCCGTCCGACTCTCGTCTAGCAACATGCTCTGCGGACAGATCCACTCGAATATCGTGCCCTCATACTTCCCAATTACTCCATACCCTCACAGGTCATACTTCTAGTGTTAAACGCGCTGCGTGGCATCCATCAAACCATTCTTTACTGTGTTCGGGGGGCCGTGATGGCGCAATTTGTGTCTGGGACCTACGTATTCCACAGAGCAACAATTCTCCTGTCTTCAACATTTTCGATGCACATGAGTCATTAACATTCAGAGGACGTCGCTCAAAGCAGTATACACCTAAAACTATCACCAACCTAATCTTCAATGAAGACATGTCCCTGGTAAGCAGTGGATCATTAGATGGGTAAGTGGTCCCATTTCTGTACATGTCCTCCTAGTTGATATGCTTTTCGTAGAGTCTTACGCTGTTGGGATCTACGATTTTTATCGGGCCGTTCGCCAGCCAAACTCAAACGGATAACGCCATCCCTCTGCAGTCCCACTGACCCCACTGCTCTACATGGCTCACGCCGACCTCGAGGAATACTTAGCCTGACGGCCGGTACAGGCCCCAGCTCAGGACTACTGTTTGCGCTAGCAGCAGATTCGCGTATCCACACCTACGCTGCATCGTCTCTTACATCACTTCCCATCAACTTCACTGATCCTAACATTCAAGTCAATGGTTCTTTCTATATTTCTTCTGCGGTTTCTCCATGCGGGCGGTGGCTAGCGAGCGGCGGTGGGAAAAGCGCTTTGTTATTCGATATCTCAGCAGCCGCTGAACCATTTTCCCGAGCATCTCCTGGTGTGGTACTGAAAGCTCAGCTCGGTGAGGTATACGCTGTGGACTGGGCTGACGGTATGGTAGCAAGTTGCGCAGATGATAGGACGGTTCGCATTTGGAGACCTGATGTGGATACCTATAAAAGCTGTTTGGAGAATCCTGACGAATACCAATGGAAATGGAGCTGGGGGGTAAGCAGTTTGTTGAGCACATCGATATAAATGCTCCTAGCTGCTATATTGTAAAGACAATGCCTTCGAAGCTAGTAGACAATTTATTACAACGACATATTTCATTGGAGGACTCCATGGAACACTTCATTTGTGCAACAACAGAGTGTTCGAGTCGTATCAATGTGAACGATGATTCTATGTAAGTATCGTCCTCTCTTATCAAAAACACTAATTACTAAGTAGGATATGCATGGAAATCGCCTGATGCAGAGTGAAGAAGCCCATCCACATTTGACAAAAAGTGACTCCAATCTTGACCCAGCTCACTACCGGATACGAGAATAGAGATGTTAGGCCTTTGGTTCAAATCGGAGACTAAAGTTGCAGCTTACCTATGAGAAATTGGTGGTTCACTACCAGATCCAGATCCCCAACAATGATCACTCGTATTGTTCCAATGCGACAGCGGAGCGGTTGAGTGGTTTCGAGCTTCATTTTGGTCGGAATTGAGGGGCTGATATTCGACATTAGGAATATGGCCAGTGGGCTGAGCGTATGAGGGACTAGAGTATGATTCAACAGAAGCAATGACCCCCTGCATACCATACTGGTTGTGAAGCTCTATGATTCTTGGATTATATTGCTCTGCTTGTGCCAAAGAGGCTGTATGAGGCGCTTCGGTGGGATTATGAATGATGAGATTCGGGTTGCTCATTTCAGGGCACGAATTCCATGGAATGGCTTCCGCAAGCGACGAGCTCGAGGTCGAAACCACGGGAGAGGTATTACCGTAGAAATCAGTTGTGGTGTAGTAGAGCGATGATTCACCAAGATCTCGAGTGTGAAATGGAAGGGTAAAGTCGGGAACAGAGTGAGGAAGAGGGACGATGGGTGGAGCCCCTAGTGAATTGGATTGATCCTGAGGATTCTGAAGATGTACAGGCAAGTTTAAAACTGTGCGCTGGTAACTTGGAGCGAAAGATTCAAGCGGCTGAGGGGGGGTAGAGTAATTTTCCTGCTCCGCGTCGCCAGTGTTACCTTGTTTCGAACGAGTTTCATCCAGTTCGGGGGCTAGCTGACCAACAGAAATGATGGCATTGAGGATATCACTGTTTTATAATTTAAGTCAAATTCGATTCTCTGAAAAGAAAATGAAGCATACATGAACCGACCAGCACTCTGAAAGCTGCAAACAAGATGAGAATGTACCGGTATGAAACTTTCGTTTGAAGATCACCGTTGACTGAAATCTGACAAGAGGTCGAAGCATTTAGACAAAGCTGCTAGTTCTTTTTCACTGTCAACTCCGATAGTATCTGACGTATGTTTTGCTCTCCAGAGTTTTAAGAGCAATACAATTCCGGAACTGAATAACGTGTTCTATGAGGTATCATTCAACAGAATGGATGTGAAGATGATGTGACGCCTTACAAGTACGTATATAGGCAATGCCGGGATTTTAGGAGATTGCAATTCGGAGGCATGGACGCAACATCGGGCTGCGTTAGCACAGATGGCCAAAGACGGGAAGGTGAGAATCGATTTTTGTCCTGGACGGGGTATGAATGCTTTATGTACCTAGAATAGAAAAGACTCAGTTTAGATCACAAACAAGAGGGATGGAGTCTTCATTTATGTCAACTTGAAAATTATGCACCTGGATCTGCATTTCTTAACGGGAGTGCCAAGAATTCATCGACAAGTACGCACCTGGACCCAATAGTAGGTGGTGTATAAAATGACACTTTGTTGTCGGAATACAGGATCCTTGCGATTCGGATCCCATCTAACTAGATACAAAAGTAGTGATGACTGTTATTCAACGGTTATTTGACAACCTTTAGAAGTAACTGCTTACCATGTTCGGGTATATTATCGACCCATTGGTTGAGCAATGAATCGATTTCCATTACAGCCCTCTGATGCCACGCTCGACCAGTGATTCCCATCCGCCGCCAGACGTCCAACTTCTTGATAGGATACTGTAGTGTCCAAGGCGAGTGCAATACGTCAAAATGTCGTTATCAGATAGATCGGTGGCTGTAGGTAATAAGTATCATGAAACAACTTACAATTAGTCGATGGACTGCCGCGGCAATTTGCTGTAACTTAGTGTAATGAATCCAGAACGACATTATGGACGGCTTTCCCGGAGGCTGGACAAAATTACTTTCGGGATCTTCAGGATTTTCCCAATATTCTTGATCACAATCAGCTGGAAGGTCAAGGTCAAAACTAAGACTTCTTTCAGCGGCAAAATTATTATAGATATTGATTGAGGAATGAAACCTACTCATCAAAAGTGGTCGCTCGAGGGCGACCAAGAAACATGCTTACGGTGACATCAATGTTCACCAGTGCCCAGAAAGCGCGATTCCATAATTCACGCTCAATGGTTCTAGGTTGAGCAGGCCCGGGGCCTTTCCGATGCACACCTATAGCTTCCGCAAGGCGAATCGCAGTGCCAATGATTATCCAGCTTGATTCGGAGGTGGTGGTACCTTGAAGGAAGACAACGCTGAGCTGCATTTGATGAACTGTCATCGTACGAATCTCAAACGGCATTTTAAAACTTACCACGAACAATTGCAAGTTGTATACTCTGGGAGGGTCAATGAAGGATGTCGTTTGCACGACTGCGACCTGTCGAAACCACAGCCAGCCTAGTGAATGTTCAGGACATGGCGCGCCAGAGATCATATTCCTCGGATCATTCGAGTATCTTGAGGCCAACGCACATACTGCCAGAACAACTTTACCAAAACACCGCTCGCGCAGATGCAGCCCGTCTTTGATACTTTGTTCAAATGTCTGTCGATGGAGCAACGGGAGATATGGATCGAATTCCGCAAAGTATATGCTGACGAGGTCATGTAGAAGATCAGAGTCCGGGAAGACAAGTGGAGTATCAGGTGTCATAAATGGTATTTCCCGTTGCCACTGCCAAAAACACAGCAGATTTAGAAAAGCAACAATACACCATTCGCTCTATCAGCAATTGAAGAATGATGATTGTGTAACTCACAGAATTGATAGTCCAAAATAGCGGTCGTTCAAAACGTTTGAGCAGAAGGCCGATATCAAGACTGTGCTTAAGATCTACCTCAAGAAGAGTCTGCGCCAAGACGAAATTACTTGACATGCCATAGTGACGTGGGCGAGAATGGTATAGCGAAAGATGCTTGAAGTTCTCCGAGATGGTATTGGTGTCAATGTCGTCGCTGTCTTCATCTGAAAAGACACCGCCGATAGCTGATTTTGCAATTATTGGCTCTGAATTTGACCGAACGCCTTCGGCGTCTGGTGCAGGGGGTGACGGTGAAGGATGTCCACCGGCCGAACCAGGTCCAGAGACAGGCGCGCGCCGTAAACGGGATATCTCCTTCTCCAGAGAGCGAACATAGTGGCAGATATCTACTAACAGTTCGCGCACTCCTGCGGAGTCATCGGGTGTTTGATAAGTCAACGGTTCAGCCAATATGGCGTTAACCAATGCAGATTGAGCGGTATGACTGGGTAAGAGATCAACATCAGACTTCGTGGCGGTCAGATACCTGTATCGCCACTAACTTTGGTTTTGGCCCGCGCTTCTTGAGAAGAGGCAGTAGCGTAAGTATATTTAGATAACTTCCCCTGCAGATAAAATCGCCGTACTTTTGGCGTGTTCGTGTGCTTGCATTCTATTCCTGCATTCAAACAAACAGAGCAAACTTTGTTCGGCATGGTAGAGCTGTCGCCTAAGCTCCAATTCAGAGAAGGCTAGAGTTCTCAAACATATGAAGGACTCACATCTAACTGTGGAGAAAGTTAATTATAAAACGGTGTTTTCGGGCAGGAAATAAGAACACAACCGGACTTACTCTTCTTCCTGCGACAATTATCACAGCTGTTTTGGAGCCGCCTCGCGCCTTTCTTGCGAGTATTCGAGTCCATCGAAAACCAGAGACCTACGATAAGGACCTCGGGGGGGATAAAAAAAAGAAAGAAAGAGACCGTGACTCCTGGTTAAGTAGTAGACATGGATTGAATCAGAACGGAACAGTGTTGAGTCAGCCTATACTTATTAGTTCCATATAGCATGCCATTGAAAAAAGTCAATGAGGTATAGAAGCTCTAGGATTAGCTATGTTAAGAACAATGATCTTGTCCGATCTCCAGTTGATGGTGTAATTTTTGTGGTGACACTAATAACACATTACTTTTACTTCTGCCACGTGTGCCGGAACTGCCGAGCTTGTATTAGCTGTGAGTAATCGGCTCTACCATATACCTTCACTTCGCGCTCAATGGGACTCTCAATATCATCACTGTTCTCATCTCTGAGCTCCTTGGTTCGATGGAGTAAAGACCAGGATGTTCGTATTCTAATGCTGGGCTTGGACTCCGCTGGAAAAGTGAATTCGTTCAAACTCCGTTTTTCGTGTCAAGTTCGTACTCATTTGCGCTGGCACTAGACAACAATATTGTACAGACTACAGGTACTTGGAACTCTGCACCTAGGTGGCTGATCGAACTTAGTACGTGCACATATAGATCGGGGAGGTTGTTTCAACAATACCAAGTGCGTACTCATTGTCCCTCTAATCAATTGACGTTTCCTGAAAGTATCTCTGTAGCAATTGGATTCAATGTAGAAACAGTTCAGGTTAAGGCGCAAATGACTTGTGCTGGCTCCTTTGGTCTGACGCTCTGACAGTATAAAAATATCAAGTTCCAGGTGTGGGATCTAGGAGGACAATCCAGTATCCGGTGTGTTTGCTTTCGGTTGTTCACGACTTGGACATGAATCGTCGTACGACAGACCATACTGGCGGTGCTACTTTCCAAACACCTCCGCTATCATATATGTGATTGATTCATCCGACCACGCACGTCTGCCAACATCACGATCAGAACTTTTAACAATGCTTTCGGAAGAAGAACTCAAAGGGGTACCTCTGCTTGTATTCTGCAATAAACAGGATGTAGAAGGCGCTCTGAAGCCTGAAGTGATCAGCGAAGAACTAGGACTAGCCGGCGGGGAGAAGTCGCGGCCTTGGAGTGTGCGAGGAAGTTGCGCAACGAAAGGAGAGGGCCTCGAGGAAGGATTGGATTGGTACGCTTGATGTATACGCATAATGAGCTAAACTAATGTCTTGCTTCGAAGGTTGGTGAATGCAATACAAAAGACATAGTCCATAAGATTATACCCTTTCTTCTGCACGACGTTGTTTCTTCTTCACGATTACGATATACGGACATCACTGCGCACACTAATACTCGTATTATCAATGGCATTCACAACGACCCGAGGTAAAAATATGATTTAAACCTCCGTTTTGTCCTTCAGCGCCGCTAGCATGGCTTTTGCCCGGATAAGTTTCATTGTATGAATGGCTTGTTTCGTTAGCTGAGTCATTTCGTCCTCGTCTTGGGCGTCATTTCTTTCAGTCACAACTGAAGGGGAAGTTGGAGAATTCTCCGCTGAAATGATCAATTCACAAGTTTTGGTCAAATTCTATCAGAAGAATATCATGCAAAGGTACCAGGCATATGCCAGAGGAAGGACTTACCTCGCGGGTATTACCCTGTACATTAGAGAGGTATTTCAGGACAAGAGGTATCTGCGAATCAGGGATCTAGTTATGAGAGCGTTGTGAGGTTAAGAAGCTTGCGCCAAACTCGGGTTCGGAATTCGAAGGTTCACTCACATTTTCCGTGACCCAATTCCTGATGATCCAATTCTGACGTGCTTTCTGAAATTTCCATTTCGATGGTTTGCGGAATTGCTCAAAAGCATATGAAAGAGCTGTCGGTACATAAGTGCTTGAGTGCTCCAGAATAAAATGACACGGACAGACCTTTCTGAGCCTGAGCTGATAGTGAAGGTTCCTCCGCAGGATCAAGAAACCCAGTCTTGTTCCTTGACTTCTTTTCCTTGGGTTTCTCAGCCTGAAGAGTATCACCCGTATCCGTGTTTTCCGACTCTTCCCTCTTTCGTTTCTTCTTTCGTTTTGTCGGAGCTCCCTCTGCGTCTAGTTCCGAATCTTTCCGCCTTTTCTTTTCTTTCATTTTCTCTGAACTGACTTCATCCTCCTGCTCAACCGTATCCACATCAGGTTGCTCCCGAGCGGCCGACCTAGAACCTTCTTCTTTGTCTGATCCCTTATCCTGCACTTTTTCTACTTTCTTTACTTTCCTCCCTTTCTTCTGCACGTCCATCTCATTATTCCCTGTCGCTATCTTTTCGCTGCCAATGGGACCCAAGTTAAATTCGTGTAATTTCTTGTCTTTCTTGTTCCTTCGTTTCTCGTTAGGGGTTTCTGCAGACATATTCGAGACCGAAAGACGGGACTTGAGGAAAAAGAAGTTAAGCGCTGGCATGCAGTGCATTGCCGAATTGGTTAACTCAAAGCGTTTTTTCAACTCAAATCAGCCTATATCTTGAGGATTAGCGGGAATAAGAGCTCATCATGTCAAAAACCGTTAGCAGATCTCCGTGTGATTGCAGAAACTTTTCAATAAATAATGTAGGGTACGATAGGGAAAGTTCTGCGTGAGAGAAGGTATGATGCCAAAGAGTAATCGAAGGCAAAGAGAGATCAAGAGTTACATGCAACTTGAATTGCATACCATGCAGTAAGCCACAGGGTGTGTGCAAGCACTCGACTTCTATCTCTAATCCCCGAGAACCGTGGATAGTCGTGTTCGGCAGTCAACAGCCAAAACATGGAGGGAATCAGAAGTGGTTGAAGCCTTGTGAAACATTCATCCTTTCCCCAATGAACGTTTAGTCAAAACTAAAACAACGTTTGATCCTTTCGCCTTAAGAAAAATCCGCTTGGCGTATGGTTTACCTGTCTGTGTTATGACAGATCTTCATCTTCTGCATGCTCCTCGTTATTCACTGTTCCGGCAGAAGCTTGCGATCGAGCGTTCAAGTTTTCTCGGCTTTCGTGTAATATGGGCATAGATCAGCTGTTGTTAGTCCTTCATGTATACAACTGTCCAGGGCATGAGGGAACCGGAGCTGGTCAATCAACTTTTGGCGTCATTCGCTCAGTATTCAAGCACCTCTTATTTCGATTAATCACTTGGACAGTTCTAGCACATCGTTGGACTAGGATAGCTCTTCGACATTATGTACTTCGCTCTTGTTCCATGTCAAGGCAAACTTAGAACTGCGATGTCTAAAGCATTCGTGATGACAGGATAACATCTATTTTTCTTTGAGGGTCTGCCACTTTCATGAAGGTACAGCTCTGATCATCTACTCCTCGTCCTGCACGTATTTATGCCGGATGTCTTTCCATTGTTTCTACGGGGAGAAAAACATTAGCTGGCAAGCCGGTTTTGACTGAGTAACTGACGTACGCCCTTGTTCCATGAATCCCAGAAAGCAGTGACACCAGAGTCAAAGCCAATACCGAAAACAAAGGCAGCAGCGAAGACGGAGCCAACGTATACACCTACATGATATTGGTTAGAAAGAAATTTGGATGTAGACCCTCAAATGCGTACTATTCCGCCTGAAGATGGTGTTATAGGCAGTTGCTGCAAGCTATCAGAGGATTAGTATTAAATATCTCAACGAACATGCTTGAGAAAGATGCTGACCGACATGATTGTTTGGTGGCGGGTTGGTTAACTTGACTCTTTGGACAGGTGTGGAAACCGGCCACTGTGCGGATTAGGTAATCAGAAAAATCAACTGCGTCCCGGCCATCCGAACTCGCGCTGACACCTCAGCGATGCTCAGTCCAATACGGTATGCTGTAAAGCAGAGCTCCAGAAGGGCACTTGGCGGATACTCTGGCTATGCCACGCCATCCGGTCCCGAACGTATGTTGAACGAACTTGACACACCTCCGTCCGCTGAAGGTGGTTACTCTCGTGCTGGTCCTCCTCCTCTACCTACCACTGCGGAAGGTTCAACACGCGTGGCACCTGCCCGCATACCACAATATAAACTCCATTGCTTTTCCAGCCGCAATAATACTATAACGACATTCACTGATCCAGTTGGCAAACCCATTGCCTGGTACAGTGGCGGCTCTTGTGGATTTAAAAGAGGCCAGCGCGCCTCGTATGAAGCCGGCTATCAATGCGCTGTGCGAATATTTAAAAGAATAGAAGACACAGCGCAGCAAAAGGGTATGGTTAGAGTCGCCCTCTTTTTCAATGGTTTTGGTCAAGGCAGGGAGGCAATGCAGAAAGCACTCATGACAAGTGAAGGAAGCAACGTGAAAGGTCTGGTTGAAGTTGTTGGGGACAGGACACCGATCAAGATTGGTGGAACGAGATCGAAGAAGATGAGGAGACTGTGAGGTTCGCATTTTCTCTGTTCTATATCGAACCACTTGCTGAGCCAATGCCGCTAGAATCTTCCGTATGAATACATTTCGTGTTTGGAAGAAATTAGAAAATCAATTTCGAGAAATCGGACTCAAGCTCATTAAATTTTGTTTTCGTTGGGTGAAGTCCTGTGCTTCCTTGCGTAAGGACTAAAGCCAGGGTTCGGATCGAAGTAACCGTCCACTTTCGATGAGTCAACAAAATCCTTGCTAGATTGCCCTCGACGATGATATTCAAAGCAGATTCGAATTTTGATGAGTGTCTAGTTTTCTGTGATGATTATGTGTTGAGAGCTGTATCTGCTGGATTGCTCTACGATGAATCGCGCTGTCATTTTCTACTAGTCTTTTTATCGTCCTTGGCTCTGTGTGTCTTATATCAGTTTGAAAGATGACACCGAACCGAGTTCCACGGTCTTTTTTTTGGTGTGCTTCTAGGTTTTGATTTGGGAAGGAGTCTGAAATCTATAAGGTATTTTTTGAGCTGGAATCTCGTAATTCCCAAATATACGCAACAATCCATTCTGTGAAGCTCTTAAGTATCGTTCAGCTTGACAATGTGTGAGGTCCAGGAAGCAGCGTTCTCATTAATGCACTAAGTATTTGGTCTGCTGATTGGTTCTCTCTTTCGGTGAAGATATTCATAAGTACTGACAAGCCAGTCGCCGTGTCTTATTACAGCTGGGTTCAATCCCCAATTCGCACGATTGGATAGCACCACCTCGTCCTAGTATTGCAACCGTGCTTTATTTAATTTCCTGCAGATCCTCGTTTTCGTTTTGCCTAAATAAACAATAGCCGGGACGCTGCCCTGGACGTTCGTGACTCTGTACACAAATTCTATGTTCTGTTCTAATGGGGTACGGTACGAGCTATCTACTCTGTGCCGGCGGTAAAATTGAACTTCGCACTTGCATTAGAAAAACTTGTGTATCATAGAAGGGGGGCCTGCGGCGGAATCTACGTTCCCCACATTGCTACTGTCATTCAGGAAGGCAATCATGCGATTGCATCCGGGAGGGGCCGACCTGGTGCAAGGCAGTTGAACCTGGAGTTATTTCACAACCCATTTACGGTGAGTTTCTTGGTGGCCCTTATGGAAAAGATCCCATCAAAATTCATACTCTTATTTTCGGTGGTTGCTGCAATACCGCTGCGTTTGTCATAACGTATGATACCACATGTAAAGACTCGGCATATGCTATGTTATCGGAACGTTTAGAAGCACTAGGTCTTACAATCAGAGAATTCTATACCTAAACATGGATTTGAAGCTATCGAACGCTGTGCGAAATTGGCAGAAAGATAGGAAGAACTGCTCGATAGGATGTAAGCTCTAGATGGCATCTGTCTTGGTCGAGATTAATGCAAAATGTGCAGTGCCAGGCTGACAATACCGACGGTTGTTATCTGGAACTCAAGTGGGTCAGAAAGCTTCTCGATGAATACCAAAGTCATGCTCGTTGTTCCTGACTTTGAATATATCACTGTATGGACATTGCGAAAGCATTCTCGGAATACGGGGATAAGTGAGTGCCATTTTTGAAGCCGAGGTTTCCTCGTGAACTGACCTACTCAGGGCCTTCCGAGATTCATCACTTGTACCTGCCCTTACTAGCAGATGGTAGGCATCAGGTCAATGCGTATGTCTAGCACTATTCAAGGCGCTCAAAACCCCATTTCAAATGCTACAGACTAATTGTGCTTGGTCAGGGGTTCTTTCTTTCCGGAAGCTGGTACAGAGAGTCCTACCAGCGAAGTTTCACTGACGGCGAAGAAATGGCTTCGCCAAACGAACGATACGCATAAGGACAAGGCTATATTCGTCAATTGGGTAATGGCGCAGACAAAACGACTTTTCTTAATGAGGGTATGAGTCTTTTTTTTAAATCTCTTCGAAAGAATGATCAATTTCACGGACATGCTTTCGCAGAGCGTTCACGATCAACCTGCGATTGTGAAGTCTGTCGTTGAAGTTTGTGGATAGAGAACCGACCGTTTGTATGAGGTAATAGATGGGGTGTATATAATCTATGTATGATACAACTTGGTACCACCAGCAACTGTATTGCAGTTGTGTAATTAAATCATACCGCCCCAGAATCTCTTCAAATTCAGACGGTTGAGACTACTTTGACGGCGTGCTGTAGCAATCTTTTCGGGAATACGCATGTGAAGATTATGAGCAATCCTCAATCGAGGATCAAGATTCTCGGGCTTCGGGAACGGTGGTGTTGTCATTGCGACGTCTGCTTCATGATATGCGGCCTGAAGGTCATCAACTGCCAAAAGAGGTGAAGGATAATTCGACGGAGAGAGATGCAAGACGACTCACGGGAGTTTATACCGAGAGTTGCAAGCTTCTTCCGATCATCATCCGTAAGAGCTTTTTCCCAGAACCAGACATATTGATCTAAGACGGGTAGAAGTTCTGTGAAGGAGACTAGAGTACTTATACGAACTTTGCTTGTCCGCCTTTGCTTGCTCTCCGGACGCATGCCGTTCCAGAAATTTATGAGCATCTTCTTCCTCCTCCTTCATTGTTTTCTTCAGCTCAGCTAATTGACTCTCCAACTTCTACATACTCTCAGGTGAATGACAAACTTTATGATCCCTGAAAAAAACTAGCCTTTATTAGCGCAGCATCTCTAGCATCAGCGGTCGAGCCAGTCCCGGCTCTGAGTCTTCTATATCCCCGGACAGGTGTTAGTAAGGAAGAAACAGGAACTGTCGCTTTGCATGTTCTTGAACCAAGCGCAAGTGAGTGTTTGAGCATGAAATGAGCGCCGTTATAACCACGCGTGACGTAACGCGACTGTGACTTCTTAATTGTTTTCATCACGGACTAGAGCGAACACATGGAAAACGACCAGGTACCCATAATAAGCTGGGGACGTCGTGCTCTGCTGACAGATAGCTTAGAATCCTTCAGCTGTGTCGATGCCTTCCTTGCTAGTCGTACGTTGAATCGCTTATATGAAGCGCGCTTGGGCGACTGACATGGCCAAAAACAATGCTGTCTCTAGATGGACTCTTCGATCTTCTCTGGACCATGTTTCGTGGATGAGGACTCAGCTACTGTATTACTCTTGCTTGAACAAGCTTTGGAACGACTGATTTGACGCATATATTCAGCCGTCAACAACAGATATGCTGCCTACTCCCAGCGCTTTCGAATTGGCTGCTGATACTGCTCAAAAAGCAGAAGAGGGCTCAATCAAAACACCAGCTCTGCTCAAAGAACATGTGGGCTATTGGATGATACTCTTTAACGGCTTCTAATTCATTTTCAGCTCGTTCCCTCACCTGCGATCTTTGCAGACTTGAATTCAGAAACTCTTGGGCACGCTTCCTCACCTGCTTCTCCTCACGAACAGATTGATAATTCTACGACCGAACTCAAATTGCCGCTCATCCATGTACCTTTCGGCATTGAAAATCCAACGCAGTATTCAATTTCGCCACTTCCATTTTCTGTGATCAATCCAAGAAACGAAACTCATTCGTCAAACGAAGCGACCGGATCTAATGATCTATCATCGTCTGACATGTCTGATACAGAGCGCGAAGCTCATGCGGCTCACAATGCTACCGAAATTCCGAATCCCACCGACAAATGCACCGTTGAATCTCCGCTGCCTCAATCGCATCAAATTTTACCTCCAGAAAATGAACGCTCAAGCTTTATCGAAAACTCGGAAGATATGATTAGCTCACAACTGAGCCCGCTGCAATTGTCTCACTGGCCTTCCTCAAGCGCCTCTCGTACTATTCTTTTGCCCTATTCTCCTTCGGCGCCAGCTTCCGCCATCCATAATACCACCGTGAACCAAGAAATGCCATCCGAAAGGGATGATCCAAATTCCGATTATCATGTTCTTTTTACCTGTCCAATGATGGAACCCCTTTCGACAGGAAGTCAGCAATTCTCGACTACCTCTTCTAACCCTCTCTCATGCTCGCCTCCCCCTGCTCCACGACCTGCTTTGATACTACTCCCTAGCTCAAGAACTGAACCCGACGTTTTCGCTACAGGGGCATTAACCTCTATGCGCAACTTGCTGTCTTCCTTATCACAAGACGAAATTCCAAGATCAGCCTCTGGCACCGAGAAAGAGTGCTATGAAGGCGAAACTGAACATACTCGTCTCAATAGTCCTGACCAATCTTCAATTGAACCAGTATTACCCAGTTCTTCTCCTCCTGGCCATAACATAATCACATCGTCATCTGTGCCCAGCTCAAGCCCTCCCCAACTATTTTCGTCTTCGCCGCCTGGGCCTTCTACAACAATGCCAATGGCAATGGACACTGGAAGACAGTCACCACCACCTGTAGGTTTTCCTCATGTCCATCTGGCAATACTACTCACTTCCAGATCTTGTAGGCTTTCTCTACCGATTTCGAGGATTCCGGAACCAGGTGGTCTTCAGAGCAACTGATGCTCTCCGAAGGGTCCGAGCCGTTATCTCCACTGCTTTTTGCACAATCTGACGACCAGAATACTACTGTCTTTATGCAACTGAATCCTTTAAGCGATGATTTTATTTTGGACAACTCAGATGAATCCAACTCGGCATGTCCTTACATCTTGATCTCATTATCATGCTAAAATGTTCATCCTAAAAGATCTATCATATTGCTTTGCCAACCCCAAGTTCTCTAATACCATCCTCGTCTCCTGGGCATCCATCCTCCCCAATATCTTCCCTACTTGTTGATTTGCCTACCACAGCCTTTTCGTCTCCGCCGAGGAAGAGAAAGCGTGATCATGAAGAAGAGGAGGTTTGTGTTTCTCACTTTCGCCAGATGTTGTTGACTCCGAAAATTGCAGGGAACCCGATCGCTTCCAGGATCTCCAGTGAAACGCCCGGTGAGCTCAACTGCTTCCTAGTGAAAGTGCATATTTGGGTCATTGACTTGCCTTGTTGAAGGCTTATGCACTGCCTGCTCCAAAACGATCTACTATAGCATCTCAACGACGCCAACACAAGAAACTCGCTACTCCTTTCAAATCTCCATTAATGGCCAAGCGAGGGAGCCTGGAGAAGGCACCAATGGGCCTACCCGCTGTTCCTAATGAAAAACAATCTATCCTAGCTGCGTCTAAAGCTAGAGAATCTCATGCATCTGTTGCTCCTTTCTCGGCGAATTATTCCTCACCTTCCTCGTTGAAAAGCAAACGTTTTCCCGTCACTTCTCGTGCCGCTACTCAATTCAAGTCTCCCTTGTCTTCCATCGGTGCAGCAAAGTCGTCCCCTCCCCTTGTTCGTCTGACACCTACGATTCAAGCGCTTGAGCGAAAAATCCAAATCCTAAAGCGAGCGCTGAAGGTGAAGAGGGATCACGAAGAGGAAATGCTGGCTGATTTGACAACACGTTGGACGGAAGCCGGAAGGGAAGTCGCTTGGGAAGTCTGGGAATTGGCCAGAAATGACGCAGATCCTTGCGGCGGCATCCCGGGGGGAAAGAGGTCCTTCAACGAAAATTGGGGATGGGATATCCAAGGAGATGAAAAGCGTGTCAAATCTGAAGATTCATGGAATTGGGGTACAACAAATCGCGAACAGGCAGACGAAGACGCAACTCTGCAAGTTCAGGGTTCGACGCCGAAAATGGAGGACGAAGAAGCCAGAGTGGAGTATACGTTGGGTATGATGCTGAGGCGCCTGGGTATTGATCCTGCTACTCTTGGTTGGGATGAACAAGAGGGTATCTTCAAAGATCCCTAGAGCGCGATTATGATGAACATTGTAGCATAATGTCTGAAATACACGAATTCTCTCAATAAAAATAGCGATTGAATTGTGCATGTGTATTGAGCTCTTGATTATGGTGGCAAGTTTACTAATGATACAATATAGGTGTAAATGTTTACTTGTCCGGGTATACTGATCATATTCATTCGCTTGATACAGAATCGTCGTCAGCTAAGAAGGGTCTGCAAACGCGACCAAAGAACAATCAGAGAAGTAGAAGAATGGGAAGCGGAAGACCTACGCATATTCGTACCCGCTCCTAATGGCACTTGCCATCCATTCCTCGTCTGCTTCTTGTTGAGCAGGAAGAGCTGCACCTCCGGCAACGCTCAGGATGACAGGAAGGAGGACGAGCCCATGAAGTGCTCCAGCAATAATCAATGTAAGCCACATACGGAAATAATAGATCTAAACATATCAGAACAGCTGATGCAAACAGCGGTAGTTGTTCTCTCACCTCCAGCAGTTTAGACCTCGTGAGCCCAAGGACACACATACCGATAAGCTTGGTCAAAGTGATTCCAGAAAGCACCTATACACGCGAGGATAGTCAGTGGTGGGTCGAAAGTGAACACCCGACACATACCGAAGGCCCGACACTCGTGAGGCCTATATACATCCTCTCGTCTCTTTCCTTCTGACCTTTCGCCCGATCTGCCACGCCAAAGCCCCAAACACTGCCTGCACTTGCGCCGTATCCAGATCCAGATCCAGCACTCATGAAAGCTCTCGCCACATGCACGCAAAATTCAACCGCAATGCCTTCCGCCATCACGAGATTCACCAGACTAATCGCATTCAGACTCACGCCTTCTAACCTCATCATACCCATGACACACACTACCACCATGCCCGTCACCGCTGTGACAATCCCGCCCGATCGTAAGGAGCCGAGGAATATCGACGTTATGAGGAGGGTTGAAAGGAGGCCCAGGCCGAGTATCATCTGGGTGGTGGAGGTAATAGTAAGATACTGATCGAAGAAGACATAGTGCGGAGAGTAAGGGAACACTTCTACACCCGTGGATTCGGTTATTGATTCAGCGATACGCCGTGCAGATGCCAAAGATGCGATGAACTCAGATTGTGATCTGAGTGGGGTATGGAACGTACGGAAATGAGAGGCAACGATCTCATCCCCATCCGATCCTGTTCCAAATGCCACACTACCGCTAAACCCTTCCCTTCCTCCAAGCGGACATTCCTCCCCGGCCTCGCTCGTAAGCCACCATTTTGCATACTGTATAAATTCTTCGCCTTCCGGAAACCCTTCCATGGTGACATTCCATGCTGGGTCCCGGCCCTCGAAGCACGGTCTGCAAAGACGTGCACCATCACGCGGCCGACATGGTATAGAGGGATTCCGCTTCCGCACTCGACAACATGTATCCATTTCGGGGTCTAACCAGGCAAAGAATGTATCGATCCAAGAAGCAGCAGGGTCCGCAAGGTAAGAAGAAGACCGAGTAGATAGTAAGGATAGTTCATCTGGATCGATGAATAGTGGATGCGACTGAAGTTGAGAGGAAAGTGTTGACAACGCTTCGTTTCGATCTCTAGTACGTTCCGCCTCCAGTATATTACTCAGGCTCATTTTTTCACAGGTTGTGAACCGTCCACACAACTTCTGTTGAACTTCTCTCTGTGTGACATCCACGTCGCGCACGACAAAGTACACTGGCGGGCCGACGTCGAAATATTGATCCATTTTGTCAAAATAGGACACAAGATAAGACGAAGCGGGCAGCGCTAGCCGTTGATCTAATCTAATATAAGATAGTTGAATGAGATACGAGGAAGAATGAATGTAGCCCACCTAACCCTAACTCAATACCTTGCATCCCTATGATACCCGCAACAAATATGCCTCCAAATACAATCATGACGACGACCTTGACTGCAGGTTTGAGCAAAAATGGTACATAATATCTTTTGAAGAACCTCCCTAGCCAACCTGACGATCCTGTACCAGTTACTCTTGCTGGATCGTGGTCATTGTGGAAATGAGACCTATCAGGAGAGATTGGCTGTTCGTCCAGGGTATTTCTGTCGTTTTCATCCTCAGGAAGAGCTATTTGTCCAGGAAGACTTATGCAGGGTATGCAATCCATTCTGCCTGCTTCAATTCTCCTTGCATCCAAGCCTATCCCAACACCGGCCAATAGGCATACCTGGAGAAGTCCGTTGATTACGACTCCTGCAGCTGCGTACAGCGCAAAGTTCCGCACGGCGGGCATCGGCACCAGTGCACCGAGAAGAAACGCCACTGCTTCGGCAAGCGTAGAAAGCAAAATTGAGGGCCCGATGAGCGAAAGAGTCAATGCGATACGAGCAGGTGGAGGAAGATACGAAGGATTTGGATATGCCGAAGAGGGGGCGGATGAATATGATGAAAGCGAAGAAGTTTGATGGTTATGTCGGGCAGGATAAGGGAAATGTCGTGTAGAACGGGTCGTTCGTGTGGGAGACATCATCCTCGCTTCACTGTCCACATTATCGGCGATACCATGATCTTCAGCAGCAGTCCTTTCATCGCCTCGACCTCTATGTCCATTCAAACTATTGTTGTTGCCAGCATATAACCCATGTATTGCATCCACTCGTTCAAGTTCTCCCATCAATAGGAAAACATTGTCCACTCCCACTGCAAGGACTAAGAACGGTATGACCTCTGCAATTACCAAGGTGACTTTGACGCCAATGAGGGAAAATAGTGCAACAGACGTGCTGATGGATAGGAGGACCAAAACAAGCGAGAACAGAGCTAAAAGTGTGTGCGATGTCAGGGTGTAATTTCGTATCCACGACATCGCCGCGCGCCAGTGTAGCTTCCATCCCTTGCTACCGTTTCGAGCAGCACGCGAAGAACCACCTGAACCGCTTCCGCCTCCACCTAATGTGAGCCCCACGTACAGAAACATGGCTATATAACTCCCCACCACGATTCTGACGTCTGTGTTTCCTTCTTTCCCAATTTCTTCTTCCAAACTGACACCAGTGCTAAAATCTACATTCAACCCAACCTCTGCCGGTGATCGTTCCTTCACACCCTCAAGAAAGGCACGCAAAGTTCGTTCCCATTCCTCAGCAGCGCGTTCGAATACCTGTTGCTGTTCTGGATCGGGTGGACTTACAGACGAAGACAAGACGGCGGTGATCACCAAAGCAGGAGCATCGAGATAAGTGTTGAGTTTCGAGTCGCGAGTGCCACCCAAAACATAGTGTGGCGCCAAGGGTTGACCAAAGTCCGGCAAACACTCTACCGGGCTTCGCGCACACCTCTCTATCCTATCTTTGTACGTGACCTCATCATACCCGTCCAAGCTACCACCAAACCATCCTGTAACACTCTGCACGACACAAGGCGAACCTGGACCCGCTGGAGCAAAGCACACGTCATCGAGCGTGAGGTTATTGGGTGTAGAAACAAGGTTTTGCCGGATGTGTTCCTCGAGTTTGAATACGTACTGTAGATGCATGAATGACAAAACAGGATGGTTCTCCTGGTCAACTGAAGTAATGAAAATTTGTTGGGGACGATAGAATGGCCTGAAATGTTCATCGAAGAAATTCTTCTGGACTCGCGTTTCTGAGTTTGGCGCTACCCAAAGCCGAACAGGATCTGTTTCTATGTCGAATTTCGTCCAGCCGATGTTTATGAGGCCAATGATTGTGAAGACGACAGCACAGGTGAGCATAGGATATGTGGCAGTGGTGAGTCCGAGTTTGTAAAAGGATTTTCGAAGGAGAGAATTGAGCCTGTATTGCTTGGGTTGAACTGTTTCTACTGGGTCAATCAGACCTCGAGCGAGACTGGCGTTATGGTCGTCTAGTGATGCGGCACCCACGAGCGCGCGCGGTGAGGATGGAGTTTCACCTGATAGGGCTAGGCGCTCATAGCGACGTTCTCGACGTTTGCGGATGGTGTTTTGGATAAGGAAACCAACGATGAAACCCACTACGGCAAGTGAGTAGGTGAGGATGAGGGTGAAGGATAAACAAGACAGCACGCCGACGTGACATATTGATTCTGTGGTCGGAAGATCTGGGAGGACTGGACAAATAGACGGACAGTCGATACATGTACACCGTGAGTCCAAGTCATTGTTGCTGCAATTCCTCGGTGGAGGATTGAGCGGCGAAAACGGTGTGGTCGAAATGGATGGAAAGTTGATCTGGAACGGGCTTCCCAGGTCTTTTTCCTCTCCTAAAAACCGGAAGAACCCCTGATAGTCCTTGGCACCTCCACCAATAAAATCCATCGCATATCCATTGCTGGCATCAAACTTGACGTCTCTACAACTCTCGAAGAAACCCTGACTGAATTGAGGTCCAACAAAGAAGTCCACGGATTTCACTGCGATCTGGTTGCTGTTCGTCGTCTGTGTAGATGTAACGTTGAGAAATGTGCCTTGATTGGGTGAGCAGGTAAACTTGCAGAAGAAGTCATGAAAGTTATTCTTGCAAGCTGGACAAGATGAGACGATTTTGTCCACAATCCGGAAGTTGTCCTCTAAGGTCTGAAGCTGATCAAAGGTACAGCATACTGGCCCAGTATAAAATTCTGGCCCACAAACGTCCAGAAGAAGCTTTCGGGTTGAGCTAGAGGGCTGAGAGAAAGTAATTAAACGGGCACATTGGTGAAATGACGTGTGACTAACCTCCTTTGGAGGACCATCATAAGGACATGGAAGCTGTTTCCCAAAAAGAGTCTTGCTTCCGCAAGTATCCCGCATCCCACATCGTTGAGGAGGGTCCGACATAATGAGCAGGTTACAACTCTTCTTGAAGCTAAAGCGCCCAAAAAAGCGGCCACGTGAAGCGTGTAACTCATTGTTAGCGCTCAGTGAACGATTTGCACCCCAATTCTTCGCGTTTCCTCTAGAACTCTGCGAATTAGTCATTGGGTAAAGATATCAGCTCTGGATAATAACTTGCGTGTTACACAGTACAATCCATTGATCGAGTATTGAAAGTTTAAGAAATGGTCTTGGGCAAATTTCCGTGCTCATTGCACGCCATTACCTCGTCCTCCTAACGGGTCGATACCCTCGCCGTTAAGGGAATTCAATCAACTACTATCGTCACAGTGGTCTACCAAACCCATTTTATCACTTATCCTACGTGAACTCTTTGTCTCATTTGATTAACTCTTCTTCGGGCATCTTAACGCTATCAGCCCCGGTGGATTTTCCTTGTTGTCAGTACAATTACAGGAACCTCCCACATCTCCATTGACTTACTATTTTACAGGAATTGCAAGTGTCCTTGCTGAAGATGTTCCCGGTGTGTTCTCGTTGCGATATCTCGACCCTTCGATAGCCGATCTCATGTTTGTTCGGAATTGAGGTGCATGGAAACAGTTTATGTCCGTCATACGAAGTTCTCAAACCAAATCGAACGGCAGATGATAACGCTTCTTTAGTTTTCTTCGGACAGACACCTATCCATCACTCTCTCTGCTTGGAGAGTTGGTTTGGCCCTGAATCTAACTGATTTGCTTACAAGGTCAAGGAAACTTGAACCTCGTTTTCGGGATACTTTTCTTGTCCAATAGCGCTAAAAACCACCGTTTACCTCTTCACAAAAACAAATTTAATTCCGACACGGGGAATCGAACCCCGGGCTATCGCGTTCATCAACATGAGAGGCGATAATGTTAGCCACTACACCATATCGGATGGAATATTCATGAGCTACATGAAATTATACATTTTTTCAACTTATCTCTGTAAAATGTACACTTGAAATATATCTCACCCCCTTCCCGTGATGTCCTCCGAACAATCCATTCCCAATCTCAATTCTAAGAAAGATGCTAGCAAGCCTCGCCGTCGCTTCATTGGCTCAAAGATTTCCAAACCTTCCTCCGCCTCTGATCCTTCTAACTTTGTTCTGCGAAATCAAATCCCAGCTGAGATCGTTGAAGACCCCGACCTAAACGCCATCATCGAGCAGGTCCTTCCAAGAAACTATAGCTTCGAGATTCACAAAACGATCCATCATGTACGGAAAAATGGGAGCAAGATGGTAGCTTTACAGATGCCTGAAGGATTGCAGATGTTTGCGTGTGCGATCGCTGATATCATTGAGAGGTAGGTAAGATATTTCTCTCCCACATTCAACATCGAAGTTAATGACCAGTGCTTACGTAGATTTACACCAGCATTGACAACGATAATGGGAGATGTGACTTACGGTGCTTGCTGTGTGGATGATTACACTGCACTTGCTCTCGGCTGCGATATGTTGGTGCACTATGGACACTCTTGCCTTGTTCCCTCAAATTTTACGCAGGATGTCAAGACATTGTATGTTTTTGTCGAGATTGGAATTGATTCAATACATCTACATCAGACAATCCGCGCCAATCTACCCAGTAATCGTGATGCGTTCCGCGATGCCTTGATGTCATTCGGGATGAGAGAAGGAGGTGAACAAGAAATTAAAGCCGGGCAAAGGATACCTATTGCTGGTCCGGGTCTGAGAATAGAAGCTCCTCCGCCTGAGTCCGGAGAGGAAAGAGATGGAGAAGCAGCTGTGGTACCTTCTGTGGAGGATCTAAATCCGACAAGGCTGGCGTTAGTTTCGACCATCCAGTTTGTCGCTGCCTTGCAACGCCTGAAGGAAGATCTGAGTGTCCCGTACATTCCTTCTTCGACTTCTACTACTCCGTTATGGACTTCTGTCTACGATCCAACTATCCCTCGATCCAAACCTTTGTCTCCCGGTGAAGTTCTCGGATGCACAGCACCAAAGTTAAGCGGAGAGGTTGATGCAATTGTGTAAGCCATCGTTTTGTCTATTTGAATATACATGAAACCTCTATCAGCTATCTCGGTGACGGTCGCTTCCACCTTGAAGCTATCATGATCGCGAATCCGTTCGTACCAGCGTTCAGATATGATCCTTATTCCAAAAAGCTCACTCGTGAGCGGTACGGTCACAAAGAGATGAGATCAGTGAGGAGAGATGCAATTGAGGGGGCAAGGAAAAGTATTGGGTGGGTCGAGACTGCTAGATCGCGGAGACAGACGTCGGCAGTGACAACAATGGATTTCCCTTCCACTGAAGATGATACGCCTCTTTGGGGTGTGATCCTTGGTACCCTTGGAAGACAAGGAAGTTTTAGACAACTACAGGTGCATTTTACTCGACTCATCCGTTCATTGCGTGCTGTTGATACGAATTAATCAACAGGCGATAACAAACCAATTGCGAGAGTCCCTTACACCTATCCCTTATATGCCCATTCTTCTCTCCGAACTTTCCCCTGCGAAGTTGGCACTCTTCAACGCTGGTCAACCTTCGTCTACTCCTGAAAGATCAGACGAAGTCTTCAAAACACCAGCTACGATCCATCCTCGAATATCCACTTTTATTCAAACTTCCTGCCCTCGACTTTCCATCGATTGGGGATACGCGTTTGAACGCCCGTTACTCAGCCCGTATGAATGCGCCGTAGTGATGGGTACAGGAAAGAATACGGAGTGGTTTGATTCTGACGTAGAAGCTAAGGCGTTGGAAGGATCGAATAATAAGGAAATCGATGGTATACACTATCCCATGGACTTTTACACTGCTGGTAGTCCATGGGCTTTGTCAAGAGTCAATGGTGTGTTTACATAAAATAATGTATACATATTGCAACTGCGGCTGGAAATTATTCAAGGAAGAGCTACGTCCAACGCTCGTGACACCTTGTGACAAAAGCAAAAGTTACAGGTTTGTGACAACTTGAAATTTAGTTGTTTTTCTTCCACCATCTCATAGTGGTATCATGTCCGAAAGAGGTCGTTCCACTTCTCCTCGTCCATTGCAGAACTCCAATGCCGATATTGACATGGAAATTGGCAAGGAGAATGATCTTCCAGACGCCAAGGTCATTATAATCAACAATTTAACGCGAAATATTGTTGAAACGCATCTTCGGACTGTATTTGGATTTTACGGGCAAATCGTGAAACTTGATCTTCCACTCTATACCAAATGTGAACCCTTTATCCTTTTCCACACTGCCCCCCGATACTAACTATGTTTACTTACTTGCAGCTGGTCAAAATCGAGGCAAAGCAGCGCTCGAATTCTCCCAGCCCTCTGAAGCACATGTCGCTGCTTCCCATATGAACGGTGGCCAGCTTGACGGAGCAACTCTCAAAATCGAGCTATCTGATCTTCCTGTCCGTTCCCGCTCTCGTTCTCGTTCATCCAGGTCTCGTTCACCGAGGGCTCCCCCTCGTCGCAATGGGCGTGACAGAGCCAGAAATAGGTCATACTCCCGCTCACCAACTTCTTCTCGCTCCAGGTCACCTCCAAATAGATACCGCCGCAAGGATGACGGTCCAGGTTACAGAGGAAGAGGGTATGGTCGTCGTGGACGTGGTGGACCTCCGCCGCGTCGAGGGCGTATGGGTGGAGTGTCTCGTTCTCGCTCGCCGATAAGGAAGGGTGGGCTAGGTCCAAGGAGGAGGTCTCCAAGCTATTCAAGAGGTGGATATGGCCGCAGGGGTCGGTCAGTCTCTCGTTCCCGCTCGAGGAGCAGGAGCAGGTCGAGGAGTTACTATTCTATGCGCTCCAGCAGATCCCGGTCATACTCTCGTTCAAGGTCCAGGACAAGATCGCGGTCAAAGTCCAGGTCAATGTCGTATTCGTCTTATAGTCGAAGTAGGAGCCGGAGTAAAGGCAGCCGAGATGATATCAGAGACAGTCGGTCGAGATCACCAGGAAAATAATTGTGTTCTCTTGCTGCTATTCAAACAACGAAGTACTTTAGGCTTGAGCTTTCATGCTACATAGTGGTGTTCGGATTATTGTGTATTGACGATTACTCATAATACTGAGTCTGTTCACTTCTGCAGATTGAAACTGGTATTACAACTTGTAACGTTATGTGAAGATAAATATGTAAATGTTATACTTGTATATACAGTTGAGAAGGTTGTTCAGGTTGGAAGTAGTTAGTAGTCTGGTAGTGAATGATGATCACAATACAGAACATTCAAAGAAGCAAGGTCCGGTAGCATAGAACACTTGAAAGGGAAAAGACAAACACAAATGGAACTTCAGCGTGCAGGTTCCAGAGGGAGTATGCCAGGATCAAAAGCAAAGTTTGAAAAGCAACCCTACAACCTCTCCAGCGGTTCACAACACGCCTTGGATGAGACGATTTACCATTAGATTTAAACCCAAGAGTCATTAGCAAGACCCAATTAACGCATCCCGGTTTAGGATACTGCCCCATTCCGTCTACATTCGACTTCAATGCACACACAGACAAACGAGTCTTAACTCATGTCATCCAAATCCGTGAATCCCATGCCCTTTTTTCTCATATTGGCATACCTCCCTGCACTCTTCCCGAAATCTTCAAATTCGTCTTCTGTTCCACCTCCAACTTCATCATCAACGTCCACGTAATCCTCGTCATCATCATCATCTTCGATCTTCCGCGATGCGAAGGCATCCGCATGCGCTGACACCGACTCTCCGCCACTATATGTGAACCCACGAAAGTTCTCCTGCACGCTATTGGTCAAGGGTGTACCCGCAGGTTGGCGTTTCTTAGCCTGTCGTCCCGCGGAATGAATATCGATCCCATTCACGGCACGGTTGAGTGATGATTTTGACGATCGATTCGACTTCGTCGAAGCGCCACTCCCGTTCCGCGATAATCCGCCTCCACCCCTGGAGGATTTGTGTTTTGCCGTCTTGTGTGTAGTGTGCGCAGTGCCATTCGGCAATGTCATCGTTGTCATAGGTGAAATAGGTGTCATGGGCGGTGTCTTCCCTGTTTTCTCACTTCCTAGAGGCCCATTGTGCATATGACCTCCAGGGAGGCTACTTGTCCCCAAGCTTTGGGATACCCAGCTTTCGGAAGGATCGTCCTCAGCAAAATCAGCATAATCATCCTCGTTGAGACCGACGTCGGTTATGCTTTTCTCCGTAAACTCGGGATCGAAGTTTGATGTAGATTCGTCTGACTCAACGACGGGCTTGAAAGGAGGAGTGACCTTCTTTTGCGCAAGAAGGCTGAAGTCAATCGATTTAAAAAATGGGTGCTCTTTGAGCTCTGCGGCATCGCGATTGGCACCTAGACGCTTCTTGGGATTCCTATTTAGGAGCTGAACCAACAATCATTGGTGAGTTATACACTTTCGAAAGAAAAAAAGAGTACGAATTACTTACTTCCTTGACAAACTGTTTTCCGTCCTCATTTATGACACCCTTTGGAAACCTAATCTTCCCGAAGCAGATGTTCTTGTACATCTGTTGTGTGTCCTCGGCGTAGAATGGGCTCCATCCACAACACATCTCAAATAAGAGCACCCCCAAGCTCCAAAAATCGACTATCTTCGAATATCCGTGTTCGTCTAACAGTATCTCAGGCGCCAGATACTCCGTAGTGCCACAAAATGTCGTCGTCAACTCGTCCGCGCGTAAATTGGCTTTCGATAAGCCAAAGTCGCAAAGTGCGACATGTCCTGTTGCATCGAGAAGGATGTTCTCAGGCTTCAAGTCTCGATACACGATGTCGTATTTGTGTAAGTGTTCTAGTGCCAAAATCAACTCCGCAACATAAAATCTCGCGCGTTCTTCCGAAAACCTGGTTTCTCTCTGTAGGTGCCAGAACAACTCCCCTCCGCTTTTGAAGTCTGTAACCAGATATAGATCATGCGCCGTCTGAAAACTGAACTTTAGGCCGACAAGGAATGGTGATTCCAGTGAGCGCTGAAGGATCTGCCGTTCTCCGATCGTATGCGCAACTTCCTTTTTGGCCACAATCTCCTTCTTCGAAAGCACCTTCATTGCATAAATTCGTTTGGTGTCGCGCTTTCGCACTTGGAACACTTTTCCGAAGGTGCCCCTACCTATGAGTTTGAGGAATTCAAAATCGCGTGGGCCAAGGGCTCGTTTGGTCTGAAACGAGTAAGGGACATGAGAGTATCGAGGACGTGGTGATTCGGGACATGGTTTCAAATGGCAGTTAAATGAGTCGTCGGAGGTTTGTTCGAGGTAGAGGACATATGGCAATGGATCGGGAGAACGAGGACGAGTGTGGACCCGAGAGGCAAACGTAGGCGATTCCACAACGGTCATGGAGATTAAATTGAGCAGGGAAAGAGAGAAAGAAAGCAGTCAGTGAAACGGTGTGCAAAGATTCGACAAAAAGAAGCGTAAGAAAATAATTGAACGAAGATTGAATTGGCAATAACCAAACGAAAGGAGCCTCAGACTCCTCTGACGTCGATTGATGCATCAGAGAGCCACACTCCATCAAATTATTTGCACGTCCCTATTCGGGCCTTCCCGGAATACCATAGTACAGTAGGATCGGAATTCTGCAGCACAAATACTCCCAGAATACTCCTTATCCTGACAACTTGGTTGAGTCGGATAAAGTGATCGTGTTATTTTGTAGTGGTTCACTGGCAGCTCCACAGGGCGAGCCTTACCAGGGGTAACGTGAGAATAGACGGTATGGTGCTTGACAACGAAATTTGGAAATGTTAGGAAATGCTGGGGAAATGATTGAATCATGGCGGATTAAAGGGGGATCCTGTGCTGCACATTCCGACGTGAGTGGGGGAGTAATATGTGGGGTAATAGATGGTGATGTGAGTAAGCCGTCGGAGGTAGGGCAATAGCGGCCGCGTCCGAATGTTTACTAGCATTCGCAAAGCGCATACATCCAGATTGAACAAGGACGGAATACAGAGTTACGCGTTATCCAGTATAGTGCGATCCGACCTGTGTGAGCAGCGATAGCGGATTGCAAAATGGGCCGAGATAAGGCTTTGTGATCTTGGGTATCAAGCTCCGAATATTGAGCACATTTCTATGACAGTAATCTTGAACGCCGTTAGCGGAAGTGATGAACAACCAAGGCCGGGGACGAGGTCACTGCCACCGGTGTGCCGCACAAATGTATGTTAGATATTCGGGTATGAAGGGCGAGTCACAGGATCCCGCAGACGACGCCAGGAAGACGGAAAATAATAGCAAATTGAAACATCGAAAAAATGAAAATGGAGTGAACGATGAATTCGCACCCACCTTATACTGCTCAAACGTAATCTGCACGCGCATTTCTCCAGTGACAGGTTCATTGGTATCGTTTTCATATGGATTAAGTCTAGGGCAATATCAGTCAGCAACCTATTTTAGAAATAATGCCGGGAAGAGGGCGACAGGTAAAAGACAAGCAGTCAAAAAAAAAATCGATAGACGAAAGAATTCTCAAGATCCGGAATGATACATCGGCTGTGCCAGTGGGAACGGCAATGGAGAAGAAAAAGATGCAGGTCAAATTTTGAAGACACAGATGAGGACTCACTTGTACCACTGGTCTACGGTATGATCATGAACGAGGATCGGTTTAATCTGAAGTGTACCCAGAAATCCCTGATCTTCTACAGCTCGGTCGTAGACGTTAAACGTAATGAGAGAGTCCGAGTTGGTGACATCGCTATGAAAGGATATCAGAACTACGAGTAGCAGAGAGAAAAAGCGTGGTACCCACAAAGACACTTCATGTTTCCAAACAGGATTATGGGCAGAAAGTCGCCCGAAAAGTCCAGCACTGAGAGTAGATGATTTTGAACCAACACTCGATACAGGCGAGTTATCCTTGCTCCCGCCGCTTCTTCGTTTCACTGCGGCATCAACGGCAGCCAGAGCGTTGATAGCATTAGATGATGTCGGCCGCGATAAGGATAAGTTCGTCGCGGTGCCTTTGACTTCCTTGTCGGTTTCATCAGTTGGATTACGAGATACGAACTCGTTCTGTTCGAATTGTACGACGACATAGGGTTGAGCAGCCATCGACCGGACGTTGAGACCCCTAGCTTGAATGAGCTTTACGTGGATCTGTCCTCTTGAAACAGGCGTTGAAGCCTCTTTGGAAGTAGAGGAGGACGTATTCAGAGGAACCTCGGCGGTCGATGACGGTGTCGCTGGGGATTTGTTTGGAGACGGACGGGGTTTGTCTCTGGCGGAAGGTGGCAATAGCTGCATGTTGAAATCCGGAGCATGAAGAGACAAGCTGGTAGTGGGAAGTGAAGCCGCAAAAGAGGCGTGGGCGCCGGTTTGTGTTGGTGGTCCGTGCGGCCCTGGTGTTAAATCGAGCTCCTTATATGCAGATGGTGGAATAAAAGGTGAATGAGCACTGCTGATTCTAGTGGGCGTTAACAGAGGATGATAAGTCCCAGTACTCGGTGATTGTGGGAGGTTATCAAAAGGATTTCGTTCATGGCCCCCCGCGTCGACCCTAGGCGTGAGCTGCTCCATCGCTGCAGGAGACGTTGGCCAAAACTTTAACATAATAGAGGATGATGCTGGTGGTAGATGTACAAGATTATTCTAATCAAAATTGCTTGTGGAGCAGCCCGAGTTACTATTCTCATAAATATGTGGAGTATCTATTCTCCGTTAACAGGCGACTCCGATTTCACAAGCCGTTGTTTTGCCGAATCCAAGACTTTCACTACTGTTCCTATCAGTCCTCCCAATAATAGTGTCTGTTTAGATGTCTTCAACGACAGTCTATCTGCAAGTTCGTCAGTTACGTCTTAATTTTCTCTCTCATTTGTGGACTTACAAGCTCCACAAAATAATGCAGCCGTTCCAAGTCCCGCACCGACTTCCTTTACTTCATTCCAAGGATCCCCTAGTGCTCGTAATCCTTCTTCAATTCCTACCCAGCCCACAGAAATCGCTACCAGTTTACCCGATTCTTTTGCTGCTCCTTTCATTCCACCTAATAGTACACGATAGTTCTTCGTTTTATTGTAGAAATACCAACCCTTCACCGTTCGTGGTGGTCGATGTGCATTTTCAGCAAGAAACCGTAACGAAGATGCTCTTCCTCCTCGAACAATTCCAATTGTTGCTCCAACGATAAATGCAACACCAGGTACGATGAGAACCCTCGCTGGAACTGCCAGGTGAATTCTGCCTTCTCCGTCTGTCCGTATTATGTTTTGTATGGTCAGACTTTCTCCATTCGAAAGGTCGTTTACATCTAAGCCAGATGTCTTTGGCATGGAAGAATAAAAGTATGCACTAGGGCCGAATTCCGATGTTTACTACAACGTCATTCTTCCCACACTGACGCCATCAATTCTATCTCGCAGAAGCTTTCTCGGATAAGTGCTTCTCTGCTGTTGTATCTAGCTGTGATCATTAACATGCTCGTTAGTGCTTACTTTCAATATAATCACCTAGCTTTATACATATCAAGCGCAGTGTCGTTGGCGAGGGGCATTTTCAGGCTGCAATATTCGAATGAGGACAGTAGTAGAAATTTCCAGCTCAGTTTGTCGATTACACGTCATTGGCATCTTTAGACCGATGAGGGCAAAGTTCGAAGCTTGAGCACCACTCTTCTTCTATAAAGTATGAGCCTCTGTTCCTCTGCAAGCAAACCTAACCACCCGCCCTGACTACCTGTCAGATGAAAAGCTCAAGATGGCCATCTTGCCGATATCAGAAGGATGTACAAACCAAGCTCCAAATTTGGCGGAAGCACCATGAGTTTAAGCAGCCCCATCCCAAAATCGTGCGCTAGTGATTGCCATGTATCTAACGCTATTTGAGCATCACAAAGTCAATGCCAGCCGAGCATGACTCTGACGATTCTATGTGGTTCTTGTGCTATCTCGACCATGAATCAGCTGCTTCGTTTGATCTAACTGGGTGATGTGGTGGTAGTCTTCTGGACCAGCCTCTTCCTAAAAAAGTGGCATGACCACAAGAAATCATGATCATGCATTAAATAGAAACGCAATATCGTGCACACAATCACACAATGTTTATACCTATTCAGAGCCTGAGAAGCGATGGAAAGGCAGAAGAGTGACCGTTTATGAATCTAACAATGCACATTCAGGAAGAAAGTCAAAACGATAGAAGTACAGTACTATAGAATATTATCGGAAGATTATCAACTAAATCCTGATAAAAGAAGAACTACACGTTAGATGATTACCCACAACTTTACCTTTAACCTTCAGCAGCAACATACGAAGAAGCACGCAAAAGGACCTGAACCATTTACAAACGGATGTTTCCGTCGTTCCCGAAACCCGAAATCAATGCTAACAAAGTCCGTGCTCGGCCACAAATTTCCTCCAAGTCCCGGAAAGAATGTTGATCGAGCTCACAGGCAGTACCAGGGTCCATAGGCTGTCAAGGAGTTCTACCAATCATTCAACGACTTGCATCCGGGGCGTGAGATGTTCATTCCTCCTCGGAGTAACGGTGGGAGGATCAATCCTTCTTCAAGTGTTTGAGAGACGATGGACTCGACTTCGTGTGTGGACACTCGACCATACCAAACTCCCGAGCCTTGCGGCGTGTAAATCTAAGGAGCAAAGGAATAAATTAAGATGAATGATGAATGCGAGACAAAGGAGAAGCACGAATGCTGCGATTCCGGATTTCCGGACTCAAGTAAAAATGTTCAGAGACCGCGGTCGGCCGAAAGGAGAGATGGATAATAAGACTCACTATACAGTTGCCGGCGTATCGATGGCCTCCAGTGTGAGAATTGCGCAGTATGAGAGCCCTCTTTTCCGATGCAAGTTCTTGAAATTGTTTCGTTATGTGTTCTTCATTCTCTTCATCCGTACCCTGAAGCTCTTCCAATGGAGGGCCCATCGTATGTAATGGGTGCTCAATTTCCGTGTCTACCGTCCATCCATGTTCTTCTAATGTATGCGCAAAAGCTACATGGGAATCACGATACCAGATAGCAATAGAAAAAGGACGATGATGTGATGTGAACAAAGGAAAGAAGTGGGAGGAAAGATAAAAACACGTACCCTGGCCCAATTGAGCGGCAGCAATGTGGCACCTATTGTCGCGCCGTTTATGTGAACCTATAAGGATATAATTATCAGATATGGAGTTATCTGATAGGGACAGAGAAAGGATGTCAGGAGAGGTACACACACAAAAGAATCACGCAAGAGTACGGGATGATCCAGCTGCTGAAATTACTTTTTTCATTCACAGGGGGTAGTGTAGAGACACTTGGTTCAAGAGCCGCGTCCCAAAGAGCCTTCGCTCCGTCAAGGGAGCGAGGAACTTCCGTGACCATTTTGAAGTCAGGGAAGACAAGAACAGTTTCGTACTCGGGGTTGTCGCTAATAGTGTGATGACTACCATTCAGGATGGAAATCTTGTTCGAGTCGGAACAGTTGAACACGCCGGAGATGTGGATGGAACGTTTGTTCTTTGGCTCTGTCGCTGACGGTGGAGCAGATATAGGGGCGGTATGCATGACGTGCTGAACATGAGCAGCGAGAGAATTTTTCGTGGACGTTATTTCTCGATCCCAATCCATTTTACCAGTGGAAATCACAATCTGCCGTAGCAGAGGTTCAAAGGGACGTTGTAGAGGCAAAATCGCTGATACGCACTTGCCGGTGATATGGCTTCACACTTCCAAACATTGTGGACTCCGTGTCAACATTGAATTTGTTGGGATATGATTCATGACCTATATATCGTATCGCTAGTAAACGCACCGCAGATGGTACTCGAACGTGCTATTCTCACCTTCATCACAGGGATTTGGACAGGATCTACAGTCTATGTCGGTATATGGAACGGAAACAGACTCCAGTTGCGCTTGTAGAGCTTCAAGAGTAAGGCCAGTGCCGAAGATGGAATTCTTGAAATGCCTGAGACTGAACATTAGCGAAGGAAAGAATAAGACCGTAGACGTTTCTTACAGGTCATTTGAATTTATAGTCATTACCGCAAGGCGTGCTTCGCTTGAAAAATTTATCAGATAAGATGAAGGTAGTGACAGCGCACAACGATCCGAAAGAAATCACGCTACCGGATTTTATCTGCCAAATCGGGCCGGGGAATCCGTAGATATTCTTGTCGCGAAGTCTTTAGATCTGAACTCTATCAAACTCGAGTCTCGATTCGTTGGTCCCAGCATTGCTCGTTCAAATCTGAATATAAGTTCAGCTAAAGGCCCTTCTATTGATATGAAAGAGTTCAAGAAGACCTGGAGCTGTACGAAGAAATGAGTTGCTGGGGCTGGCCTTTCTGCGGCATCGTGTTAGTATATATCCGCTTTGTAGGCATGTACGGTGCTGATACTTATTTGACTACTTAATAGAAATATCAACTTTCAGAGGCGAAGGAGGGATGTGGCGCAAGTACGATCATATGTCCCTTGAGGGTTTCAAAGAAAAACCTTGTCTTGTTTGGCAGTTTTATCATCACCGCCAAGAAACGTGCATCATCTGCCAGTTGTAAATTTTTGAGCATGGCATCTTCATTCTAATAATTACTACTGCAGTGCACTCAAAGCCCGGCCGAACGCCACTCATTCTGTGCTAGCCCATTTCTCTCTACCATCCACTCGAGAGTCCTTTCCACCAGCGTCCTCCTTTACTCTAATAACTCAGAACAATGATGGGTTGAGTGCATTACCCTTGGTAAAGTTGAAGTTTGCAGACTTCGCTGATCAGGGGCAGCCCGAACTGCTCGAAATCATAGTAAATCATCAGATGCACCTCATGCAATCACGTTGAGTTCAATCGTTGTTCATCGATATGAGAAAGCCTAACAGGAACTGAGGTAGTGGTGGAGAAAAAAGTCATGGAACCCGGAATACCCATTAAAAACCTTCCACACTGTTCTAATATTGACACGACCTGTCTGATTTGGAGAAAGTAACCCAACCTGGATGTCACTGAGTCTCTAGTTGTTAAAGCCGATGTGTGTATGGTGGTTGGCACAACATCCACGGTCAGTGGTATAATACCAGCTGCAGGGATCACCGATTTGTTGTCATAGGTGTATTGAGCCGCCGGTTCTGTTTCTCAAGTACAGGGTCAGAGAAGGAATGTTGCCGTCTTCAACCCACATCGAAGCGAAGGAGACGAAAGTGCAGACTTCCTATTCCTCGGACCCGAAGACCTTCTACCAAAAGCACTTATAATGGAAGATATGGTTCAAATCGAATATGCGTGACCTCTGAACTTGCAGTCCGTGTGCGAATGCTGGCAGGAGTATCGGAAATCGAAGTAAATATGGCAGATAGTGAATCAGGTCAAAAACATGTAGATGGCAATTATAGTGTTAGGTGAAATTTCACTATAATTCTAGTCAGTTAGAATACAACCATTATACGGAGAGTTCAAGGTCGTGCCTGTGACTTATTGGATGTATGACTGTCATTTTCAATCGTCCGCTCGTCGATAACATCATCCTCCATGATGACTTCTTGAAGCGGAAGCCCAATTTTTGCCTCTTCCCCTTCATCCAATACTTCCAATCCAGGCATAGGGTCCAACAGGCCACTTGCATCCACTCCATATAGAGCTTCCATGACCTTCCACTCTCTTCTAGAATGTATCGCTTTGCTCCATACTCCATCTCCGAACCGCATTTTTTCACGATCCCATTCACTAAATTTGGGAGCCAGCTTTGCCTGCGTATAGAAATAGGAAAGGGTATCCACTCCAGCTTTCAGAGGTCCAAAGGCCAAGTCTCCTTTTTTCTTCATCGTAAAGGCCTGGTCAATGCGTTCTGAGAGGGTTTCTGGTGTAACAAATGTGTTGGATTGGTGGTACAGCGAAATGAGAGCGCGCATCTTTTGCTGGGAGAGCGCATGAGGAGCAGGTTGTTTTCCTTTCTGTGACGAATAGCGCCTGAAGACGCGGGAAGAGCAGGACACGGATTGCCGCAAAGGAGAACCCGTAGACAACATGACACTAAAGCAAGATACAAAGAAAGTACGAATATTCTGCACAGCCACATATGGTCGAGTACACATGGCACGTAATTCTAATGTACTCCGAAGCTCCCCATGAATCTGCCAACCCTCAAAGATGCGCCTTCACACCAGCCTTTTCCATAAGCATCGCCTGTTTCCTTTTGATCTCCATGTCCTTTTGTACAAGTGCCGGTGCCCTTTTGAGCTCTTTGAGTCCAACTTGTTGAATGTGAACTGCATCGGGACCCTGTAAAATGTGAGATTGAGTGCCCATGAGTCGGTGAATCTTCGTACATCGGCTATTCTGAGCGTTCTCAGCCCAGCCCATGCTGAAGCAAGCTCCTGATCTTGGGAGAGGCCTTCCGCACCAAACGATTGCATCGCCCGGTCGATCACTTCAAGTGCCATGCTGGGGACGACGAACTAAAAGTAAAGGTCTATATCGCGTAATTTCATGGTCGAGTTGGAACTTACTTTCGCTATTCCAATTTCCTTTAGGGCTCCTTTCGCTTTTACCTTGTCAATCTGGATGGAAGACAGCGCGTTCAAGAATTGCACGCATTGACGATCTCATAACATTTACTTGCAATGCGGCACTAAGCACAAGCAGACGCGCGCCTTCGATTTCTGCCCGGGATTTCGCAATGTCTGCCACCACAGTACCTAAGATACGAAGGGTCAGTCATCATGCAACTCTTGAGTTCATGAGAAGGTCATACTAACCATGTTCGTAGAGATATTTTCCAAAAGTCTTCTTCGCAGGGTCTGTAACGCGTCGTAACATAGTGTCCAATGCGTACTGCGCGGCACCAATTGACCGCATACAATGGTGAATACGACCAGGGCTGTGCGTGAAGCACTGAGGACGAGAAGCACCGGGCGAAGGAATGAAGAAAACTTACCCAAGCCGACCTTGGATAATCTATAAAAGCGAGTAATAAACCGCCGAAGTTCGAATCAAAGGTGAGTTACCTCAAAACCTTTGCCCCAGCCCAACACAAGGTTGCCCACTGGAACTCGAACATTGTCATAGATAATTTCGCAGTGACCTTCCGGCGCGTCATCGTACCCGAAAACTTTCATGGGCCTGATAATCTTCACACCGGCTGTATCTGCAGGAACAAGAACGATGCTTTGCTGGTGATAGGCGCTTTTGTTTCCTGGATCGCTTTTTCCAAGTACTAAGTGTACTTTGCAACGAGGGTCACCGGCGCCAGAAATCCACCTTATGGATGTGAATCGTATAAACAATTCACAATGGGATAGCACATACCACTTGTGTCCGTTGATCACAATCTCGTCTCCTTCTCTTCTGAGTGATGTCCGGATATTTGTTGCGTCTGAAGAGGCAACTGAGAACATGTCAGTTTCTGCTGTGCTGAAGAAACACAACTGTAAACGGGGTTGCACCATGCTTCTCGGTCATTGCAAAAGCCGAACGGATTTCTCCATTTAACAGAGGCACCAGCCATTTCTGCTGCTGTTCGCGGTTTGCGTATCTTGCCAGTACCTCTGCAAAAGCATTGTAAGCAACACTGGGTTTCGTCAAAGAAAGATGCATATGCAGACCCATATTACCAGTATCTGGGGCGGAGCAATTGACTACCTGAGGGGCGAAATGCCCTCCTCTACCCAAGATTTCAGCCATAACCGCGTACTGGCAATGTTTAGGTTTGCGGAAATACTAAAGCAAAGTTGTTAAACGCTACCTCCAGGTTGGTGAGAGATACACCAAATTCCGGGTAATGTGCTTTGCTTAAGAAAAGATTCCACAAGCCTAATTTCTTCGCCTTGACTTTCAGTTCTTCGATGATAGGTATGACAGTCTTCCACCTCATATTGGGATCAATGGGTAATTGTGCATGCGCAACTTTGATTGCAGGAAGAATTTCACTCTGAGTGTAGTGTGTATGTGAGTACTGCGTTCTTTATTCCAACATGGTGGTAAAACTTGCTTCCATGAACTCGATAAGCTTTGCCAACGTTTCCTTAGCATATGGCGAGAACTTATCCTCAACCTAAGCGTGAATACATATTCTTTCAGAATTACATCAAGCAGGCCGAGAGAGAGCTCGCACCATGGCCCACGAAGCCTCGGAAGTTAATTCGACGACTGGATGTGTTGACATTGTTGAAGAGAGATGAAGAATACCACTCCGGTGATAGCGACAACCGGAGGCCGAACCGGGCTTAATTAGTATCCGTGTTACTCTTTCTTCGCATTTTGAGTGCGCGCTCATGTTATAGGTGCCGTGTACGCTGTACTTACAAAACCTTCTCCCAGTTAAGCGAGCTTGTCTCGCATTGAGTCTGCCTACGGGAGATTAACTTTTTGCCGTCGTTTGGTTCGCCCACCTATCGTTCAAATTGACAGTATCATATCTTTTTTTCGCTGTTTTGTATCACCTTTTCCACTGCCACTCTTATTATTACTGTGGGAGCTTCTGCCAAACTCCATCCAGCCAGAACGCCTTTTGCTA
Source organism: Lentinula boryana (assembly GCA_027886635.1). Taxonomy (NCBI): domain Eukaryota; kingdom Fungi; phylum Basidiomycota; class Agaricomycetes; order Agaricales; family Omphalotaceae; genus Lentinula; species Lentinula boryana. The sequence continues at coordinate 72,944 of MU790562.1, forward strand.
CGTTTTGCAAGTTCACTATCATATGAATGCCAGAAAATCTCAAAAAAAAACATGCCAGCGCTACTCCAAGCGTCAGTACAAATTAGGTAGCGGACTCTGCCGCGAGATGCACATATTCTTTGTCCAAGTTGATACTAGTACTGTACAAGGGCCGATTCTGCTGTGCGAAGGACTACTGTACAGGGGAGCACACAAGGTAAGTTTAGTATAATAAGCAGAGAAAGGTGTAGTATTCGTAGAGAGGTAAGGATACAGAAGAGAAACGATTTATACATAGGTAATTGTACATGCCTAAAACTAGAAGTGCGTTCATACGAGCGTGTATAACACAAGATTAAAGAAAGAATTTTCATAAGTAGTAGCAGTCAAAAAATTTTGAAAGAGGATCACAAACACAAAGCTAAGTTATGATATTATTAGCTGGTGCCAGTGCCATGAACATCAGGATCACCTAGAGTAAATGGAAGATCAGGATTGTAATTGAACGAAGTTGGATCATAACTCTGCCAAAGAGATTCTTGTTCCCCCATGAAATTATCACTAGCGGAATACCCACCAGGATTGTAATTACGAATAAACTCTAATCCGCGGAATGGTAGGCCAGGGGCATCGAATGATGCACTAGGGGGAGTGGTAGATAGTCCGTTCAAACTATTATTCGCCTCGTGCGTGCTAGTGGTGTCGAAGCCCGAGTAATTTTCTAGCTGGGACGGGTAAATTCCATTGGAAGGCCTATAGAGAACGTTCTCGGCCGGGTAAATGTCGACACCTGGTTGCTGACCATTCCACTGGGGATGAGTAGAATTTTGGTAGTTGTTGAAGTTATTCGAGATCCCGAAATCATAAGAGTCATATCGTGGAGAAGGTATTTGAGTAGCAGATAGCCCCGGCGAACCGTAATTGAAAGTATGTGCAGATGCGAGAGTAGGACTTGCTTCTTGTCCTTCGGGAACGTTAGTTATAGGCGAAGGGATGTTTACAGACGCTGGCGAGCTGTGCGAACTCCCATTCGTCGGACTGGAGAGGCTGTGAAAATAAGGACCCATGGAACTCCCTGCACGTTCAAGTTCTTCATCAAGGCCTCGTCTACGAGAGGATGAACGTGCCCGAGCTGTGGCTATTCAAAAGTACGACATTAATAATTGTAAAGCTTAGAGAACCAGCATGTCAGGAACCACTTACTATCAACTCGATAGGGGGAAACCGCGGCCATGCGTCTGGAGGTAGCCCCAGATTCCCTGGATTGTGTCCTACGTGTGCGACCAGCTCCTTTGAGTGCTCGCCCGGCAACAGAGCTCGGACTTGTACCAGATAGGGAGCGCTGCCGCTCATGCATGGCAGGAGATGTCATTGATGGAGCTACTGATATGGGTATACCAGTTTCACTTCCTTGCTGCTGTTGGCTTGCGTGAGCTTGAGCTATGGCCTCTGTCGCTGTGTTGGTAAGCTCGAGTAAAAGTTCTCTACATTTACGTGCTCCAGGCCACTGACCCTCCCAAGATTGCAACGCCGATAGGGTGCTCTTGGCTTCCTCCATTGCGGCTGAAGCAGCTCTCGCTTCAGTAGAGTGCATTGCATAGAGTAAAAGGATGACGGCAGAGCTAAACAAGTGTTGTATGAAGAAGGCCAGATGATGTGATGGAGGCACTACATTCTTCATAGACGGCGCCAGGCGGATGCATGAGCGAGCAGAGGATACAGCCTTCGCGGTTGACTTGGCAGCGACAGGTTGATCTCGCTTGACGGGAAGCATATTACGGTGAAGTGTAGTAAGAACAGAATAATAGTGACTGCAAAGCACTGCACCCATCGATACTTGCTCGTCGGTGGTAGGTTGATTTTTAAAGACATTCGGCAGATCATCGCACCACTGAGTCAGTTCATTGTCAAGTGATTCCACCATCCGCTGTAACTCCGCCTTCCTCTCCGGTTCAAGATTGTCTTTGCAATTTTCAATAGCATAAACATCTCGAAGTACTCTTCCGCCAATGTGGTAAAGTTTGATGAGCGCGATGATTCCGGTCATGAGAGAGATATTGTTTTTGGCCATGAGCGAACCGCTAAAGTATTCCGCCAGATTATCATCGTCGACGTCTATCGGGTATTCGACATCGCAATCGGAATCGTTGATGCCAAGAGGGCGACCTAGAGCTACCGCAAGCATGCGATCAAGAGTGTAGACGCCCCACCAGATCTTGCGGCGTGTTTCTATTTCGATGGGGGAAAGAACGAGCCTGCGCGGTGATCGCTGGACATCGCGTCGATAAGCATACAGGTCCCCATACAAAAAGGCACTCACATGAAGGCCAAGGTCTTGGCCGGTCCGAACTGCCTGACCGACCAGAATCCAAGCTTGTGGTAAACAATTTACAGAGCATAGAAATGATGAGAGGAGGATGAAGCATTGAACGTGAGCAGTTTGGGTGTTCGCATGACTAATGTATTGAAGAATGAGGGAACTACGGGATAGTTCAATCACAATCCTGATGTGTCAATGTTGTATGCGAGCGTACCGTTCATAATAGATCATTCCCATCCCACCCTCGTCTGTCCGACCACTCATAGAAAGCCTTTCGTCCTGAACAAGATTTGCTGCGCAAGCAAACACAGCAAATATGAGAGCAATGAAAGCAGTCTCGCTTCGAACAAGAGTGTGATCCTGTTGATTATCCATAACGTTACGATATTGTCGTAGAAAGCTCGGTTTGTCAATGACGGGCATTAAGAAATGGAAGCGTGAAAAATATGCATTGACCTGGAAATGCTTTGGGAACATCACAGAGAAAAACCGCGTCATGTTACATACCATTTTATCAGCTAAATCTCGTTCAGGGTATTCGACTTCCTCTGGACCGGGAAGTGCACGAACTTCGCCAAAGAAAACCGAGGCCGGGAAATATAATTTGTTTGCACTTGGGTACGGAGCTAACGGGTCCTCCTCCATAGGTGATATGCGGTGAAGTGGAGATGTGGTAAGGGCTTTGAAAGATTGAATGAGTGACATAGTCGACGATCCACCTATCCACCGCATATGACCATACTCATCCAAAGCAAGTTGGCCAAGAGATTCGCTGACATCGTCTTCCACTTTAATGGGAATAGAAGTTGACTGCTGTTGGGTGTCCCGTGGTGCAATAGAACGAAGGATTTCCGCGGCGGGGGCAGCAATTTCAGGGGGAAGGATAACAGAACCATTCGCAGAGGAAGCATTGGCAGCAGCGTCACTACCGTTTATCCCGAACTGCTCGAGAACGGGTGCAATCTGGGAGAATATTGATTCCATATGAAGTAATCGGGCTTCAAGTTCTTGCACATAACTGCCGTCATTGTTAAACGAGTTCGAAGTAGTAGAATGATTGACTCACTGTCTACTAAGGGCGGCTTTGCGGTGTCGCATATACGTTAGAAAAACCGAGTTAGCAATTAAGAATGACAACGCACCTCGATCTTTAGTCTGTAGCCAGGTACAAGAGGAGCCTGAAGAGGCACATTGAGAACAAGTCGGTTCACATCCGTCACATTTTATCTTCTTCCTCCTGAAGACCAGCTCCAGTCAGAAACTTAACAAGAGAAATTTGTTGTACACTCACCTGCAACTTTCACAAGCCCTCCAAACTCTTCTTCGTTGTAACTGGATAGGTTTCTGGCCGGCATCAGGGGCAGCGTTAGTTTCATCGTCGTTTCGTTTCTTTTTCGACTGTTGAGCCATGGAGGAGGAGTCGTTGCCTTTGGCCATATGGAGAGAGACTATAAGTAGGTGAAAATACAAGAAAGACAAGCAATATCGGGCCGATGGGATGATTTCTCGATAACCCGAAGAGGCTGTGAGCGCTTATATCGGGCCACTCCTTTTCCAAGGCATTCAATTTATGACTTCGTCCCTCGTGTTGCGGGAGGCTATGCTTTGACACTTCCATTTCGCTCACTGCAGTCACCGGTCGGGGAAAGGAATCGGAAGTTAAGAGCTCAACAAAAGAAGAAACCGCGGGAGCAGTCGGAAAGCTGACTAAAGGAGCAATCGATGAACTCTTCACTCTCCACTCATTCTCCCCTGCAGAGTTACAGTTTATCGCGGAAATGAACTCTGACACAGGTCCAAGCCCAGGTGACTAACGCAAGCGACTCTCTTTTTCTTACTCTAATTGCGTAGGAATCAAATAAACCATTCTTGCTTTGACAATATTGGCTAAAGTAACCATCTTGAGGGGTCGATGTAGATTTAATTGTAAATTGTAACAAAGAAATGTAAGTAACGAGAGCAAGACAAAAATTGACTGTTGAAAATTACGGCATGATATGTGGCTGTGCTGAGTGTGACCGGCAGGGGGAAGTGGGGCAAATTCTTTTTTCTTCGTTCACTGCAGTCACCGTTATGGCTGAAACTGAAGCCATTCAACCTACTAATGGAGGAGAAGAAGCATTAATTGATGACAATGAGGAAGCAGACAAGGTCAGTCCAAAAAGTTCAAAATTCATCTCGAATGCTAAATGAACTCGTACCTCATAGGAAATCTTGCTCATGAAACAGAGGGTTGCAGAGATGGAAGCGGAAGCGAAAAAACTACGGGAGCTTCAGGCAGCTGCGGAGGCAGGGCAGCAAGACGCTACTGCCCCTATGGACACAGACGAAGACAAGGCTTCTGCAGATGGGAGAAGTGTCTATATTGGCAATGTCAGTAACCTTCTACTAGGAGAGCGAAGAACGCCATTTCACGGACCATGTCTAGGTCGACTACAGCACTACACCAGAAGACATTCAAGGACACTTTCAGGCTTGTGGGACAATCAATCGAGTGACGATTCTGTGCGACAAGTTCACAGGACATCCCAAAGGGTGGGCGTTCAGTTTTAGTGTTCATACTCGTTCATTAATATGGATTGACTTCTGCTCCAGATATGCGTACGTAGAGTTTGCCGAACCAGAACACATTGATGCCGCTTTAACAATGGACAACTCACTACTACATGGTCGATTAATTAAGGTGTGCATTGGTCATATCTTTTTTTAATTTGGTCGCTGCTTACAACCTATGTAGGTCACCGCAAAACGTACAAACATTCCTGGCTTCACACGCGGACGTGGAAGGGGAGGTTATCGAGGTGGATACAGAGGCGGGTATCGGGGTCACGGTGGTTACGCTCCATATAGGGCTCGCGGAAGGTCTGTTTGTACACATGTGTTTTCAAAGTATCCTTACTGATTCTCAGCACAGAGGGCGTGGGCGAGGACATTGATTTCAGGACCTTGTGTTATTACATTTTGTACTACGTCGAGCAAAATTATATACAGTATACTTTAATGATATCCAACTTCTTGTACTGTCCATACTACAGTACCTGTGAACAACAAACAGCCGGAATCCGAAGTGCCTGCCGTATGTGAATTTTGAACTTTCTCCTCAACCTTTCAATTTAACGTTCAAGTCGGGGCCCGGGATGTTGTCCAATCTCTTCAAATGGACTGCCAGCAGCTCTACGAGGTCGATGTCTACGACAGTTCAGGCTGTGATCAAGCCGTATCCATTCTCTAAAACCGCTATTATCCATTCGGAACCCTATGTTCCCCCTCCAGCTCCTCTCGTTCAGGGCAAAGGTCTGATGCCCTACCTTCAAAAAAACCTCACAACGCCAGAGAAACAGACTATGCTGCGAGAACTATTCGGCAGGCACTCAACGAAACGAATATACCCTGGCTCCATCGTCGGCGTCATGCTTGAGCATGCGCCTTTCACCTTCACTGGTGTTGTACTTGCTATCCGGCGGCGTGGCATTGACACGTCAATGGTTCTGCGGAATGTTATCCAGAGAACGGGTGTGGAGATGCAATTATTTGTGAATTCGCCTCACGTGAAAAATATAAAGGTGATTCAGAAGCCGCCAAAGGGGAGGATGAAGAGGGCGAAACTGTACTATTTGAGGTATTCGCCGGAGAAGATGGGTGCTTTGGCTGGGTCGAAGAAAGGGACGATTGTTTGATATAGGTGAAGTTCAAGTTTGAATAATCCCAATGATCTCCCGCTCACTTGTTTGCTCAGATCCGTGCGCAAACCTGAAGAAAATTTGCAGCTGCTACGTTCGCCATCTTCATTGAACTTCTTCAGTACAATGCCTCCTCGATGATTCCAGAGTCGTGCATCGCATAAATTGTCTCGAGCTTTTGGGGATGATTTTGTAGGGCCTAAACTTACACCCGGCTTGTACATAGAGACCCTAATCTTCCAAATTCCATTGCTTGTGCTTCCAATTACTATGAGTACTAAACGATAACTTGCTAGTGTAATATAGCTCTGTCTGAATATCGTCTGTACCTATGCACAGTGACAATTGGTTTGGAATCAGGCCGAAAGCGTAACCGGCGGTTGCGGGAGACTTTACGTTTTCTAATTCCTCTCCACCATGGCCCCGACTCGCCCTCGTTCTTTGCGCGCTCTCACCTTTGGCTCCCGCCGTAATTCCTCACCACCCCCTCGCAGTCCTTCTCCAACTTTCTCAGAAACAACTAATGTTTCTGGTATGAACTTCGGAGTTGGCGGGCCATCCAAGATTATAACTCGGGCAGATTTAAAAGCTAGTCTTCAAGCTTACGAACAAGTCAGCTTCTGCTACTATAATCCAGATCTCTTGCTCCGATGCTCATAGTACTATTAGCTCATGGATACTTGTGCGACATATAGAGCAGCGCTCGTTACCGTATCCAATGCCACCGCTCAGTTTGCAGATGCAATGGAACAATGTAGCGGGTGCGAAGACTCGTAACTTTAGTTCTCATCGTCTCTACTGACCCGATAAAATTACAGTCTGAAAGGTCCTGCATATGAGGCCGGAACTCGGCTACAAGCTGGCTCAGGACTTCACCATCTAATTGGAAACCATATGCATGTTTTAGTTTGTCAAATCTCTCTAGGGACACATATATTGTCTCTTTCTAATCATCCGTCAGGCCGAAACTCTGGACAAGAACTTCGAGAAACCTCTACGGCAACACCTCGAAACTTATCGCACTATCGTCACCGTGCGCTCATATCGCTGCTTTCGATGTTTATCTCGCGTTTTCATTTCGAATCATTCTATAGGAAAGATCCATGTCATACGAGCGAGCATTGAAGGAGAAAAGCGAAATCATTCGACAAACAGAGAAACGCAACATGAACCGGAAGGAACGAAGTGAGGAAATACATCCAATAAATAATAGCAATTCATTCAGGCAAATATCTAGATCTTCAAAGCTTCCGAGAAGCTCTGGTCGTGCTACAACGTCAAGTTGATGAACTGGATGAGCTTAAAGTTGGGCACTACGCAGAAATCGTTGAACATGAAGAAGAGGTGTGGGATGTTGTCCAGGGGAAGGTGCCGCTTTCAATTCCAGTTTATCTCGTTGAAGCTTACACGTCCACGGAAAGATGTGTCTCGTTGTTCGCTCTACTTTGGATGTCTACGACAAGTTTACCTCGAAAGCGTATGGCATACGTCTGAGGCTCCTCGTCATTGACGGCTTATTCTTGCTTTCAGATCTGACCCCATAATCGAACCTATGCTACAAACCGTCCCAGATCCATTCGACTCTTATGGCCCTCCACAATCAGAAGATCAAATTTTCAGTATCCTACCTCCTCTGTCGATTATGCCCAGTGCACCCTCATCAACAACGACGCCTTCAACACGAACGCCAGAGTTGGAGCATACGGAAGGCCTTCCTCCCGCCTTGAATAGCACATCATGGTCGCAGAACCCAAACACAGTTCTTTTTCCTTCCGAATCATCTGCATGGGCAGACGTACCTTCTCCAGTCTCAGCCTCACCTCGCTCCATTTCCCCAACAACACCCGGCCGTCGACATTCCCTACCAGCATCTACGGGCCACAGTTCCCGAAAAGCAGAATCTAAACTTCGGAGCGTCCTCTCCGTTATCGACGAAGCCAAATCACGACATACCACTGAAGAAGCCATTTCTTCTCATTCTGGGCCTTCTGTGCCACAAATTCATAACTCTAATTTGAATGGTACACTTATTCAACCACAGCCACAGAAGCGAGCTAGCTTCAGCTGGACATCTTTCTCATATGGGCATTCGCCGTATGTTGAAGAGGATTCAAATGGTGATACAACGCCCCGAAATTCGACTTTTGTATCACCACCAAATACTCCGACTAGTCACTCTGAGTCTGAACTTGACGATAAAGGTTCAGATAGTATCACCGTTGGGGAAACAACTGTTCTTGTACCGTCTTAACATCAACGACAATCATATGCAAAGGATTTGGATGGACCTTTTTTTCTGTTGAATTAGCAGGTTTTGTACGTACTTTCTATTTCATATGCATATGTATCTTATACCATGTTGGGTGAAATTAGAGATCTTGACCAGAGCAGCGATTTATTTTCACTGTATCATTGAGCCAGCTAGCTGGATGAGCTACTGGTTTTGTCGGGATTTTGAAACTGAATACCATATGGCGCCAATACATTCACTGGCACCATTGCTGGACTCCTGAATAACAGATCTGTACCCCCAGCTGTTTTCGGAAACGCAATCACGTCCCGAATGGACTGTGTCTTGCACAAAATGGACATCAATCTGTCGAAGCCTGCATGTCACAGTTTAGAGTCAGATGTGAGTTAAAATTTTTGAGGTACTGACCTAAGGCTATTCCACCATGGGGAGGTGCCCCGCATCGAAGTGCGTGAAGTAATTGATCAAAGGGTGCTTTTTCTTGTTCGCTTAGCTATACAAGAATGAAGATGAGATCAGTCGCACCGGAAAGGAAACACAACATACTCGGAGGACATTCGAGAATATATGATCCTGCATTGAAGCGTCGTGAACTCGAACGGATCCACCTCCAATCTCAACACCGTTTAGTACCAGATCGTAATGTTGTCCACGAACCTGTAAGGTTAGGAAAAGCAGAGTTGATCTTCAGAAATGTAACCACGTTTGTGGCATAGGAGAGAAGAAAGTATCGCACAGATTCCACTTTGTCTTCGTACAATGACTTAATGTCCTCCCACATTGGCGCAGTGAAAGGGTGATGCGAGCTACTATACCTGCCCTTGGCCAAAAATTCCTTGTCGTCATCGAAGCGAGTAAAGAGGGGGAACTCGGTGACCCAAAGAAAATGAGGCGCTTCTGGAAGAGTCACTTTTCCTAGAAAGAACAGAAAAGATCAACAGATTTGACAGAAACTAGCAACGTGGCGAAGCCTCACCAGCTGCTGACGCCACATCTAGGAGGCGTAATCTCTGGCGCCCCAGAAGCGTCGAGCCACCCTAGAATGCGAAGATGAGAAAAAAGAGACAGGTGACACAAACAATGGGAGCCTACACTGGGTACACGGGATCGACGCGCTAACCAGACGATATCTCCTGCAGATATTGACAATTCTGCATTGATATCCGCGCATTGAGATTCAATGACCTCCGGAGACGCAGGAACTTGGATGGTCTTGCTCTGCTGAAGCCAAATCTCTGCGTTCTTTTCGGTTATTGATATAGACTCCTGTGATTGATATTAGAGCCAGAAGCCGTCATCAGCGCTATTATTCACTCTATGACAGACCACATACAACTAGACTGTCCAATTCGCATCTGCAAGTGTTCTCCCAGAAACCAGGCTCCTGTGACCTTCGTATAATGATGGCTTCCAAGATTTCGTCTTTCTCATCGAGGAGACGTTTTTGAGTTGGGGTAACGAACGGCGTTATTTCGGTAATCTGGCGTCACGTTGATTTACCAAATCAGCAAGTTATACTGAAAGAATACCTCAAGGCCAAACCGAGTATCAGGTTTATCGGAGCCAAACTACACGAGTTCATCAGTTAAAGTAGGTAAGTGCATGAACAAAAAAGAACTTACTCGAGTCATAGCTTCGTTATATGTCATCACCGGAAAACGCGATGGAAGATCCACGTTTTCGATGTTATTCCAAATCTTCCTGATGATGGTTTCAACGACAACACGAACTTCGCTCCCACCAATGCGCCAGTTCCCCGAACATTGAGTACCTGATGACGGTGCGCTGATTGAGTCCAGTGAACCCCAAGATACATAGGCCATTTCCAGGTCTATCTGAGTAAACTCCGGTTGCCTGTCCTTTCGACCGTCCTCATCGCGGAAACATTTTGCAATCTGAAAGTACTTGTCTACAGTACCAGAGGCTATCAATAATTGCTTAGGCTGTTGTGGAGATTGTTGTAGAGCATAAAATGCCGGAAAATCCGACGTGCTTTTGGTTCGAGTCGGAACCAGGAATTCGCGCGCACCTTCGGGAGAGGATCTTAAAAGAACGGGTGTTTCAATCTCCACAAAACCTATGTACAGCATGACCATCAGTTATATGTGAAGCGGTCTGAGAATGAGCTCACCGCTATCGTGCAAGATGTTACGGACTAGGTGTGCTACTTGACTTCGCTTTTGCAGATTGTTAGACAGTACCGACCTGCGAAGATCTAGGTACCGGTATCGGAGTCTGAGGTCTTCACTTGGCTGCATGAATATCATTGGACAGCGAACAGAGACCGAATTTTCCGGTAAAGCCTACCAAGTTGTGGACATTGGAGGGCATAAACGGCAAATCGCTTGCCGCAGCATTCAGAAGGATAAAGTTGTCAACTTGAACATCAATTTCTCCTGTTAGACCCTTTGAGCTCTGGAGTCAGCAGAAGACGTAGATCATGTTTCACAACAGAACTAACGGGACGGCGGGCACTAGGAGGTCGCAGCAATACCTGACCTTCCACAAGAACAGATGACTCTGTAGGAACCTTTGAAAGAGCGGCCAAGTCTTCACGAGTTCCATCGGAATTATTAACGATGAGCTGGACTGTCCCAAAGGAGTCCTTGAGTGGAAAAAAAGACACAAGCTTCCCCTTTCTTCATATAGATTAGGCCAATTACGGACAAACAGATTATATGGGGATTTAGAGATAATCACCGCTCAGGAAGTAGCCAGCCAGTCAAGATGACTCGAGAACCGGCATCACGAGCAGACAAGCCGCCGCAGGTATGAGTTCTGCTTGGGAAGGGTGCTAATTGGGAAAGGGCAGAAAACTTTGATTAGGCCACGTCGCGATGCAGTGAAGGGGAAAGAGCTGCTGACCGCAATGAGCATTGAACTGCGTAGATTTAGGAAGGTCTTGTGATGTTGCAGAACTAAAGTGGTATTTACTGAGGCCGTAGAGAGCTTTACCGACAGTATCGGGCCAGTGATAGCTTATTGTGGAACGACTAGCTAAGGACGCGCGAATTAGAGCGTGCATCAAAGTACTAAAAACGCGAGGATTGGAAAGACAGATATATATGAGCGGCTGACATAAACTCCATCAAAGTATTTTGAGCGTATTAGCTGGCAAAAGCTATGTACTTGCACAACCATTCAGGTCGGCCATCGATTGAATGCCTCATGCTTCAGTAAATATTTTTCGTTTCTTATATATATATATACGAGTCCAGCCTCTCTATTATGTGGCTTCGCTCATACTTTTGCTCATTCACACGTTGGAAAGTAGTCACTGAAAACGGCCATCATATTCTTTCTGACCCTGCCCCTCTGCATAAAGCCCTTTGCCCACTCCAACCTCTTCCTTTCTTCATCTATCACCATGTTGCCTCTTGAGCTTATGGACGCCGTCTGCGAAAACCTTGCCCCCGCAGATCTTGCGCGTCTTTCATACACCTGCTCCTCTGCTCACCAAGCAGCCCAACGACAGCTATACAGACATGTTTCGATCTCTTCGTCGCGTCGAAACATGAGCGTAGTGCTCACTCTAGCGCGTAGACGACAAATCGCTCACTATGTTAGGACTTTCTCGATAGAGCTGGATTCTCACTCTACCCCTTTCCGACCATTCTACTTACAACTCTCGTGCGCGTTGTCTGGCATGACAGAACTCACGTCTCTACACCTCTCTGCCGATCCTACTGCAAGCTGGATTCTAGAGGGAATTGCATTCCCTAGAATGGTCCATTTCGCATGTCCCTTCCCTGTCGATTCATATGTTTCCAATTTTCTGAAGCGTACACCCGCGCTGCTAGAATTGGAAGTCGATCCCACATCCTGTAGGAATGAGCAGCCTGCCCCTGTCCTCGCGTCATCATCGGTACCTCTTTTGCAGCAATTTGTGGGTTCTTCTCGTGCAGCTGAGGCTATCATTCCTTCTCGACCTGTACAAAGCGTCCAGTTGACGGCTGGTGACCTTACAGAAGAAGTTGCCACCTGTCTGTCAGATTCCACCGCTGGCATCGCCATCCTCAGCGCCAGGACTAGCTCTGCCCCCGCCGCACTACTACAACTGCTGTCGCAGAAGATGCAATGTCTTGTCCACGTTCGATTATTGGCAACGTACACCTATCCTGAAGCTCATTATATCGTAAGCGGTTGCTCTATTTGCTTGATATCATTCTCATATCAAGCTTTCCAGACCTTCTACGAACATATCGCTGGGGCCCTCAATGCTTTCCCGTATCTACAGACGTTCGAATTGAGTGGGATGCATTGGGGCTCGGAAGAGCGAAAAGATTCTTCCGACAGACAAAGAGTCTGGCAGTCTCAACCGCTGAAATCAGAGTCAAACTCTACTTCCGAATCTCTAGACGTGGATCCCTATTCTGACTTGTTCTACGCATATTGAAACATAGATTCTCACCCATACCTGCGGACGATTCTACCTCGATAGTCTACTTGTCCTTCGCCGTAATCTTCATGGTAGCTTTCCTGTTACTACTAATGATCACTAATGGATGTCGCGATAATCGTAATAAAATGTATTATCAATACAACATTAAAAACACCGAGTTTATTGTGACACAGGCACTATACTCAAGCTCTAAAGCTCTTATCGTCCTCCGTCCGAGGAAGTCAACTTTTAGAAGCATGTATGATCCACAGAGGTGGTATATGAATCGGTAGCCGAGGATATGAAAGCTCGTCGGGTTTCGGACTCAAGGTTGCGGAGATCATTCGAAGAGATGTACATAATATTTCGAGCATTGTGTAGCATGCCCCAAGCTTGCAACATACCATAGTGTCAAAATACGATCTGTGAGCAAGTGTCACGAGATTAGACAATTCCTCACCTTCTAACAGTCACCAACGGCACCAATGAGTAAAAGCACACGACCTCCCACTGAGTTGGAAAGCGAATTACATCAAGCGACTCTCACGTCCCCGAACAATGTAGGTCTTGTCGTCTACCCAATCAGCTACTCGAACAACAAGTCATAACAGGAACTCAGCGCAAAAGCGGCGGAGTCTATTATTCCGGATCCAGCACAGCGCAAGGATGCTTTAAATTATCTGCTTGCCGTTGGTCTTTTGAAGCCTCTCAAGAATAGCAAAGGAGCTCTGATTTTCAGAGCTGTGACTAGGTCGGAACACACAACGTGCGTTGTTGAAGTAGATATCCATTACGCAATCTAATCTTGGATATCTAGCAATGTCGGGCTCTCGGAAGAAGAGAAGGTTGTACTTGGGTATATCAGAGGAGCTCAGAATGAAGGTGTGTGTATGCTTGAGGAGCTATCGTGAAATTTTACTCAACCCAAATCGTATACCTCAGGCATTTGGGTGAAGCATCTGAAAGCCAAAACCAATTTTCATCAGACTGTTCTGGATCGCTGTATCAAGACTTTGGAGCAGAAGAAGCTGATCAAGAAAGTACCATCGGTACAAGTGCGTTGAACTGACACGAATATCTAAAGTTCATACTCACAAGTTCTTCTCGGCTAGCACCCGACTCGTAAGATATATATGCTTGAGGGTCTAGCACCTTCTGTCGCTTTAACAGGTGGCCCATGGTTCACTGACGGCGAATTTGATACTGAATTCATCGAAACTCTGATGAAAGCATGCTTCAAATTCATACGCGACATGGTAAGCTTTGTGGGAATTTCCGGGTTGCGTGTTATTCTTAGTTGACCATATCTTTGAAGAGCTTTCCCAAAACTCGAGGACGTCAACCTGACGGTGCCTTGTATCCGATTTACAAAGCTCCCAAATATCCAAGCGCTCAACAGGTCCGAAATGCCTTGAAGCAGGCACGACTTACAGAAACCGATCTCACCGTTGAACACGTTGAGATACTTTTGAATGTATTGGTTTTGGATGGGGAGATTGAAAAGGTTCGAGCTCGCTGTCCCTCATTGAACGCTCAATCTCAGCATCGAATTCTAGCTTCCCGCCTTCGGAAGTTCTCTGTGGGATTCTGGCACCATAGATGATAATGACTCCGCAGAAGAACGTCGTTCCAAAAAGAAAAGAAAACATCAATCTTCTGATAATGAGAACGACGAGCGGTCGAGCAGGCGAAAGAAGAACAGGACAGCTAGAACCTCAGATGATTCTGACTCAGAAGAGAACAGGTCTTCTAGGAAAAACGCTAAACACAAGAGGAAGATAGGCTCTGATGATTCCGACGCTACATCATCCAAAGTTCGCAGGAGGAAGTCAAAAATGAAAAAGATGAACTCAGACGTGTCTGACGAGGAATCTAGTGACGAGGTATTGACTCGTAAGCGAAGATCGAAAGGGAAGAAGAGTCGCTATGCTTCAGACGCTAGTTCTGAATCCGACTCTCCTTCACACCGAAGTACTTCAAAATCCATCAAACGCTCCCCTTCCCCGTTCTTTTCTTTTGACGATACAGGAAGCAACGTTTATCGAGCTATCCGTGAAGAACGTGTTTCTCTTGGTTGGTCCCAGGCGCCTTGCAGCGGATGCCCGTCTTTTGAGTTCTGCAAAAGCGGAGGGCCTGTGAACCCCAGAGAATGTGTTTATTACAATGATTGGCTAGGAGGTGGTATTGTGGCCGCTATCGAAGATGGCAAGTAGAATTTGGACGATTCGCAATTGATACTCAGGCTGTAAAACAAGCGAAAAATATTTTGAATTCATACAGGAAGCGTATTTTATTTTTCAGCTTGTGCAAGGTCTTGGATGGCATGTTCTACGAATGTAGCTGCTTTGAAAGACATGAACCATGGCTTCGGATCTGTCTCGGGTACCACCAACGTCTCCGAATCATCTTCTAGGAACTCTGCGACTACGCCTACGTACAGTTCTCCCACTTCCGTCGCTTGGAACTTGTGAAATTTCCATCCTTGTGGCACACGGCCGTCTACCCGCACTATGTTTGCCATTACATCGAATTCGATTCGACTGAAGTCAAAGCTGAGTCCCAGTCCGAGGGCTTTAGTATAAGCTTCCTTCATAGTCCATATCCAAAAGAATCTTTGAAGCCCTTCGTTTTCTGGCACTGCGGGAGACAGTAGTTCTCGTTCTAATGGTGTAAGCTAGAATTGGAAGTCAGTCAAGCGTCATCAGAGTGACGAGTAGGAAGTAACTTGATCATGAAACGTGTCAACGAACGAGCGATACGAGTCTCGTCGTGGAAGATGGACCTTCATTACGTCAACGCCTATACTGTATTCTGGCGGATGCGCCTTTCCGTTTGTGAAAGCCATGACTACAAAACCCTTGTCATGAGATAGATTATAGGCAATGGGTGGATTGATATTTGGCGTCGTCTACTAGAACAGTTTTTTAGATGGGCTACTGCCTAGCTGAGTTTGAAGTGACTCACGATATACGGTTTGCCAGCTTCCGTAGCAGCAAAAGTCATCATATTAGATGCAACTCCTCGCTGCTTGAGCAAAATCCGTGGCAAAAGGCGAGCAATCAGTCCTCCTACATTCTCGATTAGGCGATGACTAGTCGATAGATCAGAATATATGCGCACTGCATGCATCTTCGCGTCGATAAAACCTCTTTATCCTTGCGGAACTGGTTGAATCGACGAGTAACAGACCCTTCTGATAAAGCTGCGGATGATTATTTTAGAAGATGATAAACCAGCCAGTTGGCCCTCTGCTCACTTCCTCTGTGAAGTCGGAAGGGTCATACGCAATTGCCCAGACTCGCATTTACGTCGCGCTGTGGTGGTGGTTTCGCAACGAGGATTCCGACGGAAGTGTCGGATCGCGACTCCGGCTTGCTGCTCAGAACATCCCTATCTCTGTATATATCTTTGTATATCCGTGTCTTTGTATTCTGCACTCGCATTCCCCGTCATGACCTCCACCAAAACTTTCGTCACTCTGGGAATGTTCATCATAGATGAGTTTTCTTATACGAGTTTCGAAGGTGAAACTACAAAAGCTTCAAAGTCTGAGGCAAGTACTAGTAGTATAGTCATTTTCGTCATTTCTGGCTGATATCTATGCTTAGATTGGCGGGGGAGGTACGTATGCCGCCATCGGAGCGCGTATCTGGTCAATCTTTGTCTAAGCAGTATGCATTGGGTGGCTGATTACTCATATATTCAGGCTGTTTCCTGACCAAGTCGGAATGGTGGTCGATAAGGGCTATGATTTCCCGTCTAAGATCGAGAGTAAACTGAAAACATATGGGGAGGAAATGTGGTTCTTCCGACCTCAGAATGAAGCACCAACGACGCGAGCTCTAAATTTGTACACAGGCGACCACAGAGGGTATGGATTTTCCAAATCGTATATGTGCTTTGTTGATTCTTCTTCTTCAGTTTCGAATATCTGACACCTCGGATTAGAATTACGCCCAGAGATTTGAGCAACACAAAACTAGATAGACCCAAAATGCTACATTTCATTTGTTCGCCTGCCCGAGCTTCCGCCATCCTTTCCGAAGCTAAAGAACAAGAAGAATGGAGCCCAATGACGATTTATGAACCAATTCCCGTTCGTATTATATCTCTCTTCATTTCCAATGGTCTCATCGTTTTCAAGGATAGATGTGTTCCCGAAGAGTTGCCTGCATTGAACAGGATTTTGCCTTTGATAGATATCTTGAGGTGCGCCTTACGATAATGTACGGCGATCCTTTCCAATAGCCGCATTCTTACACAACGCATTTAGTCCTAATGCTGAAGAAGCCCTGTCACTCCTCTCCCTCCCAATTGTTCAACCGGTTCGCAGGTCGTCTGTAGAAGAAGCGGCCAATCGATTTCTGCAGCTGGGCGCCAAGGATGTGGTGATCATCAGAAGCGGTGAGCTAGGAGCGTACGTCCTGACGCGCAGAGCGGGCGGAAAATGGATTGATCCTTTCTGGACGAAAGCCGATACATCAAAAATCAGGGATGTGACTGGTAAGAGATAGGGACTATGAGGCATGACCAAATTGACATTGGATTGAAATGGCAGGTGCTGGTAATAGTTTTCTCGGAGGACTCAGTGCAGGCCTACATTTGGCTAATGGGGACGTGTACGAAGGTACGTCACACTGCCGACACAAAAATAACTTGTGAGTACTCACTCAGAAATGTAGCAGTATTTTATGCTACTGTTTCTGCATCGTTTGTCATCGAACAAAGTGGATTGCCCGCATTCACGGCCGGCGCCAACGGTTCGGTGCAATGGAACAACGATTCTCCTTTACGCAGACTGGAGGTGTTGAAAAGTAGAAGAAAAGATTGAGGAGTTTAGAGGTACATTAGGTGGTGATACAAATTGACAAATAAAGATAGAACATCGAAGTCGGTAATGTTACTGTCCAGTTGGTGGTTGGAATTTAGCACGACTTGCTGCGAATAGTTTTTCTTGTTCTGCCAACAGTTCTTCCTCCGTCTTTCCCGACTGCTCGAACTTCGAAACTTTCTTCTCTCGATCCTGCGACCAGATTTAGCAACGATGTCAGATGAATGAACTGTCAACACACCTTTTGTTGTTGTTTATGGTCTTTCAAAACGTCCTCCACCTCCGAAGTAAATTGGTCGAATCCAAGGGCCTATAAGTTTGTTCACTTTCGAACGTTGATCATACGGGAATTATTACACACTTTGAGTGCACTGATTATGTGTTCAGGAGCTATTGTCTTCTTCGACTCCTTCTCGCAAATGTCGTTGGCTTCGGATGAAATCAGATGGATGAATTCTACGTCGAGAACCCAGTCAAGACAATCCCCCCACACAAGACATGGAGCTCGTTCACCTACACAACACTCTATTACTAGATCGCGCGTTTCCTTTGCGCAAACCACGTCCTTTGGAAGCAGTTCTAACTAAGAGGTCAAAATGACGAAAACAAAAGAAAGCAAACTACACGCCTGTAATCATCTTTGCCACTGTTGCTTTGGGAAGCGATAAGTCATCGTCGCTTGTCGAAGCACCGAGACCTTCTCGGTCGGACATGGCCGAAACTGAAAACAAAGTTGGAAGCAAGTTGGAAGCGCCCAAGAGAAAATGAGTTTCCGCCTTTGAAACTCCGCTCGTGTTTTAAACCATCATGTCTGCGGTATGCCCCCGTCCCATTGAGATGGCTCAACATCACGATGCTGACGATAGAATGGTCTTGTTAAGGTGAACCCAGTGAATCCAAAGCCTTTTGTCCAGGAGCTCACCGGTAAACCCATCCGTGTCCGTCTGAAGTGGGGTTTAGAATACAAGGGCTTTCTGGTTAGTACAGATGGATATATGAATCTCCAGGCGCGTCTTCTTTACGCGGAGCGTGGACTCTTGCTGACATATTCTGTGTAGATGGTGAATACGGAGGAGTTTCAGGATGGAAAATCAACAGGAACTCTTGGAGAAGTTCTCGTCCGGTGAGCACAACACTGAATATATTAATATATCTGATCTCACATCTTTCTTATTCAGGTGTAATAACGTTCTTTATATGAGGTATTTCCTATTGCCATTGAGCTCGACCTTTATTGATAATTTTGATTATAGAGAGGATCGCTGACTGTGATTGTATCCACTATGCCTAAGAACAACAACACAACCGACATTGTATTCGGAGCCATTCTGTATCATGTAGAGCGTAACAAATAGCCATGTTACAGAAATAAGATAAACTTCGGAATGTTGAGAAAGAATTGGCCTGTATGATTACGTGATGTAAAAAAAAAAAAAAAAAAAAAAAAAAATTTTTTTTTTTCCCTCCACCATACAGCATCGACAACCGCCATTCGCCCATAGATACTGTCCATCACTGAAAAAAATGGCAAAATCACTCAGATCCAAAGTCAAACGGGACTTTCGCTCGAAAAAGCGCGAAGTCGGTGTATACGCTGCAGCCGAAGCCGGGCGATTGCATAGACTAAATGCCAAACTTGTGGCTGTCGTGTCGAAGGGTAAAGGGGGAGACGACGAAGTGCTGATGAACAAACCAGTAGATTCAGACGAAGTGTCAGGTTCGTGCTGGCTTGCTGCCTTTGGTCTTCTAGACCCAGACAACATTTCTCCGGATAGCATGAACTCCTTTGCGCAGGCGCTGCGCAAAACACACGTTTTCCAACACCTTTGAATCTCCTTTCTGGAGATTATTTGCGTCTTTCATTCATCACTAATGTGTGCTTGAATAATCACTGACATTTTCTCCTTTCCACAGTTTCTGAACCCTCGGTTTTTTCGAACATCCCTGAAGGTTCGCGCCAGCCATTATTCACTTTTTCACCTTTTTCATCAAGCACAGACATGAACACAGACTCTATGCAAATCGATAATTCACCGGAATCAGAATCATCATCATCGAAACGCATATCAACTCACGGACCCAGAGGGTCCAGACGAGAGGAATGGCGTCTGTCTAAAGGTCTTTCGGCACAGCCTTCACGAAAAGGTATGAACAGGCAAGGTGGGATAGGTGCACGGCGGAAAGCAGGTCGCTCGAAGAGAAGAAGATAGAGATTATTTTCACAAGCTTCTAACTAATCTTAGTGCTTCATGTCTTAGTGGTAGCTTTTCACGACAAAATTTTTTTTGTATGTATATCTAGATACATCTTTCGGTACACACAGATATTTTAATGAGAACAGGTCGCTTACACGGAGAATATTCCGTCTTTCAGCTCAAACAACTGAAGTACACTCAGAGGAATTCCGAGATGTTTTGTGATCATCAGCAGCCTCGACGTCAAGGTCATGGCCAATGGAATGACCGGTTTTTGTATAAGGAGAGTCTGAATCCGTCCTGCCGCAATGTTTTAGCCAGCAGTTTCACAAAGACGGTCGACACGCACACAAACTCCGACATAGTGATGTGTTCAGTAGTCACCAATACTTCCGGTCGCGTCGTCGCAAATTTTGGAACTACGGCCGATGCACGAGGTGGTCCTTGACGAGTGGCATTGTTCCCAGAAGATTGGGCGACGCCGGACATAGAATGCACATAGACATCGCCGGACGTATAGTCTAACAGCCTCATTACTGCCCTACAGGATGCAATAGAACTGTGGAAGAAGTCAGATGAATTTCTCTATGACGAGCTTACCAAAAGAATACCTGACAGCTGCAGCTGGGGTCTGAAATCATATCAGGGTTTCGCGCTTTGAAATTACACGAGATTAGGCTTACTGTTGCCACGCTAGAAATACGACAGTTTTAGCAAACGTGAGATACAGACTGGAAGGACTTACACGTTCATAGGTGCTGAAAGCGTAGATCGTATCAGGCCATCACAGAAGAGAATCACTCGGATAGACTCACTGTTAAGATTCAAAACATTGAACACCTACAGAAGAATGGAATGACATAGTGAAGTTGAGTCAGACAGGAGAGATGTAGGTTACTCACGGCCGGAATACAGTTGGCAGTGAAAGTCACCAAGAAATACACGAGTCCGTCGTGGAAGAGAAGTTTCCAAAGATCGGTACGTGCAGTATGTTTTGTGACCAACGCAATATAGGTGTAGACAAGGATCACTAAGTCGAAGCCCATAGCTACCACAAGTTACGGCGAGAATAAGACGACATTCATAGCACAGAATGAGATTGTGACTCACTGAAGAAGAAAGTTACGTTGAGCAACGAAGGTTCAGTGGAAATCACAATGCAACTTCGAGCAGAGTCACTCCAT
Source organism: Lentinula boryana (assembly GCA_027886635.1). Classification (NCBI taxonomy): domain Eukaryota; kingdom Fungi; phylum Basidiomycota; class Agaricomycetes; order Agaricales; family Omphalotaceae; genus Lentinula; species Lentinula boryana. Next base: position 93,765 of record MU790562.1, read on the forward strand.
TCCGCTCGCACGATAAACATGGTACGATAGAGAATCGTCCAAAATGCAATACATAACAGACCAAGCGGCGCTACAACGGTCAACTTGCGCTCCCATAAGGCAATGCTGAGAGGAGAATATCAGGCCAGAGCTTGGATAGACCATACGGATACTCACGTTCGAAGCATAAGAGACGTCGAAGAGCACAGAAGAGTCATGTTTCCGGCCCACTAAACATGAATCGTTAGTTCACACATATAGAATGGTTTGAGCCTTGGAAGCTCACCGAATTAAACACATAAAGCGCCTAGCTTGCGGTTCAGAGCATACTCTTTACTAACGAAGTTTATATCAAGCTTACTCCACAATTAATCTTGAAAGAAAACCAGTTCAGATCGAGAGCATCAAAGACGATATGCGCTCACCCGAGTCGTGACAGACAAGGACACGATTCTATCAGAACCACATCTGTAGCTTCATCGCACGAAGAGAAATCGAACGTGAACGCACATGCCAACGAATGCCAACAGGATACAATAGCGGGACAAGAAGAAGAAGACTATCAACATTCAGAGCGAAACAGGACTGATGGTGGTGGATCATACCCTGTGAAAGATGATGAGTATTACGGCTGGGAGTTCGAACTCGAGATACTCTACCAAAGGCCAACGAAGTTTGCGACGACCCTGTAAGAGAGACCATTCAAAGTCCCAAGTAGAGAACAGTTCCCAAATGGTGACACCCAGGAAACAAAAGACGACTCGGTCAAATGCCACTGGTGAGAACACTTGAACGAGAGCATAAAGTAAAGCCGCGCGACCAACGTACGAGAATCACGCTCAATCACTTGAGAATCAGACCAGTTAACCATTGTGTATAGCTTCCAAAGGCGATTGCAGCTGAACACTGTATCGGGGGGAGAGAACAAGGAAGGGACGGAAGGAGTGAGTAAAGAGAGGCTGAGAAACTGGGTCACAGACTACGCACTACCATGACAGTTAAAAGGGATTCGTGCATAACGCTCAATTTTCTTTTGCAATCGAACGATGACGGGATGCGTACTTCTTTCCACTTTTGGCGTTGAGCTTATTTCTTGCATCGCTGTCATTTACCAAACCAGAACTGACAATTTCCCTGATCCATGGGCTGTCGTGCAGATGGTGAACGAAATGCATAGACTTATACATTTCAGTCCTGAAGGAAAACAAGACAATGGAACTGTTGATGTTTGACGAGTCATGTAAGAGCGAAAGCATTAATGCATTGTGCCCCAAAATGACATGCAAAATTTGAGTGAGAAGCTTGTTGACGGCCTTGTGTGGCTGAAACTGGCCTGAATACCGATTTTAACGCCCGCAAGATGCTAGAACCTCTTGGGTATCAAAACGGAGGCGCTTTCCGCCAGTTACGAGCCAGTGTTAGTCGGTCAATGCATTATAGATCAGACGGGTAACTCATCTAAAATTGAGGCGAAGACTCTCCGACCATATGCAATGCACGCCGACCTTGTCTACCGTAAACAAACAAGGTACTATCAAAACAAAATGATGGACGTAGAATCAGGCAAGACATCAGATAAAGATACCTTTTCCTTACCAGATCAGAGCATACTCTCAAATGGCGTAGAGCGCGAACTGTATGCGGCGAAGGTATAGATCAAGAAATATCGCGATGATAGGAAACTTGACTTGGATACAAGAGTAGAATTAACTACACCATACGTTGACAGCACCATCCGCACCTCCACTGATAAGCCAAGGATGCCGACTGCACCACTTTACTTGCAGAACACCTAAGCCTTCTGTAACTTCATGCCCACGAAGGATCTTCAAGGGGACTATGAGAGGATCCGTCATTAAATCATTATACACTCTAGCATGGAAAATTTGGATGACCCCGTCATCCGAGGACGATGCGAATAGTGGATATGTTGGATGAAAGTGCAAAGAACGGATAGCCCTCGTATGGTATCTTAAGATGAGATAATTGTTATGTCTTGCTCCACGATGATACGGACAGAAAACTTACCGAAGGACTTTATACGGCTTATCGCTGAGCTCTAAGTCAAACCAACATAATTTTCTGTCGTAGCCTCCCACGATGAGGTGATCTCCTGACGGATGAACATCCATTGAGGAAATCCATTTGATACCAGGCTGGAGAGTTTTCAATAGCTTCTGCTCGGAAAGGTTGTACATCCTAACATATTGCTGAGTCTGTGCCATAGTTAGAGCGTATATAGCGAGAGACAAAGATACACTGACGGCTACAAAGAAGCAAGGCTTCATTGGGTGGAAGAGCACTAACTGTACCTTCCCTCTCACTTTTTTGAACGGAGCTTGAGAGTGTCTCCGAGACACTTGATGTATCCAAACAGCTCCTTGAGCAGCACCGATAGCTGGAATATGTGAGTTGAGAGATTAAGAGAACACTGGAAAACCTACAAACAGAAGCCAAATAATCTCCTCGGCGGTGCCAAGCAATCTGGCTCGGGAGGCCAGATGAGGGAGGTAAGTGAACGGTCAGAATAGCATTGTCATCTGACCATGCATTGCTGGAGGAGGTTGACCACTTTACAGGAGATGGCACTTCAGGTGCAGGGGGCAACGTACTGGGTGCCAAGATGCTCTGCGTGAGTTGGAGGACGGAAGGCGGTAGGTTGGGTGGAATGAGAAAGTGTAACATGTCCTCACTACGATAGCATCAGTACCTCATTCAGAAGCCAGATTAAAGAATCCTTACGTGCCCACAACGAAATAGATAACATCTGTTCTAGGACACCATTCGACGGAGCCTATCTTTTCGTTGAATTTCCATTTTTTAACCTCTCTACCAACATTCACCTCCCACAAGCCGACAACACCGCCCTCATCCCCACTCACAACCCAAGCACCATCTGGACTGACACTAATGCATCGTGCCATGTTTTGATGAGGAACTTGGAGAGATCTGTAAGTTGGGTAAGGCTTTAAGCTATTAGGGCTGGGGAGTTTGGGTATCAAGGAGTTAGGATCTATATTCAGCTTGACTCGTTGTACGCGAGGCGCCATGTACAAGTCAAGTTGGCGATTAAACCGATCTTTTATGAAACGGTCGTATCCAGGTACAAGTCGAAGTGCAGAGTATTTGTGAGGAACATAGTCCCGTTCGCGATCCTCTGGATCCGTTTCTTCCCACTGCTTTCTGTCTTCTTCTGACGGAAGATACTCCTCAGGGGGATTATATGATTCGAAGTTGCTAGGTAAACGCGGTTTTGGGGCAGGTAATGGGGGAGCATGTAAAGCGGAAGATTCACTCCATATAGCATAAAACGGTGGCTGAGATGTGTTTTTGGCTTTGTTTGGCAATATTCGGCCTTGTCTGATAGCACGGACGATTTTCATGACCTGCGCGTTCATAGAATTGTCAGAGAGCTGTTTGAAATACGAGCGATGTGGAATACCTTTTTATGCTCCCACTTACTGGGAACCCAACGTCTTTTTGGCTCAGGGGCAGCCGTTAGAGGCATGATTTCCTCTTTTCCTTGGCCAGTAAACCATTCAGTTGATGGTGCGTATGGGTCGTAATTGGCATCAGGATTTTCATTCGTATATAATCTTTGGATGATGTCAAGCTCCTCAGCTGTGAGAGGATTGTCGGCCTGGGCTGTTTTGTCAAATGCAGAAATCCTGCGCTGCTTTCAGGCATTTGTGCAGACATAGATATTCATAAGAACACTAACCAAGAATTCGGATCCTCAACGGTCTCAAGGAAGCGGTCGAGCTCATCGCCGCGAGCTGGCTTCAAAACCCTTTTGCCATCCATATCATAACCAACGTGAGGTAAGTCATCATACCAATGCATCGGGATTTCACCCACTCGGTTTGGCGTCTGAAAATCGTGTTGGAATAATTATCGAGGGAAAGGAAAGCTTGACTTACATCTTCAGTCGAAGAATCGGAGTCATACTCTGGCTCTATTTCAGGATATACGCGCTTTTCTTGACCAGTTATGCCTGAAACGATAGTCTTTGCTTTTGGAAAAATACGCAGTTCTTCATGCGAGTCGTCGCTTCCTTCTCTAATCACTTTGTTCTCCTCATTTTCATCTTCATCCTCATCTTCATCCTCATCCTCGTCACCACTTTCGTCATTCTCGTCCTTTTCGTTGCTCTCGTCGCTACCAGCATCTATCTCAGGAAATTCGTCCACATCCCCGTTGTCCGACTCGACCTCTTCCCCGTCCTCCTCGTCACTGAGCATTTCCATGTCAATGGATTCGCGAAAGACGCCGAGTGACTCGTTTCCATCGTGTTGCTTTCTCTTTTTTGAACTTCGAGCCGGGACAATCATGGAAAATTGATCATATAGGCGCTTGTTTGCAAGGCTCAAGAATGTTACAACAAGTCCAAACAACGCGAACTTTTCACCTTGAATAGGGATGGTAAACTATGGGGGAGGTGGGTCATCGAACGCTTCTGCTTGCTCCCAGTAACTTACATCATGTACAGATGAAGTTTCTGCACTTGTCATAGACATTGGCTCTTCCTCATTACGCGCAGGTTATGCGGGCGATGACACTCCGAAAGCAATCATTCCTTCACCTTATGGCTATATTCCCCCATCTGCATTCTCCGGAGATGGGGATGCTACTATGAACGAAAATGGAGCCTCTGAAGTAGCCGGAAAGGCAAAGAGCTACTTCGGACACTCAGGTCCTTCTATCTGGCGGGCAAATATGGAGATTGGTAATCCCATCTCCGATGGACTGAGTACGTTGATGATTGAGGAGGATATTAGCATTTAGATCTGATGATTTCCACAGTTGCGGATTTTGGACCGATACCTGCTCTGATTCGACATGCTCTGGAAGATGTTATGCACTGCTCCGCGTCTGAACATCCAATCCTTGTCACAGAACCGTCATGGAACACTCCAGCCAACCGGGAGCGTATGGCGGAGATTATGTTCGAAGAGTTTCAGGTTCCTGCTTTCTATATAGCAAACACAAGCGTGTTAAATACGTGAGTTACAAGGGGTTTGGTTCATCAAAAATTTGATCCAGCTTTCCAGGTTCGCTGCAGGGAAGGGTTCTGCTCTTGTTATTGATATCGGTCAATCGGTGGCTAGCGTTGTGCCGGTTGTGGACGGATTCGTTTTGCGAAAAGGTTTCTGGCTTTACCTTGCAGAATCTTGAACCGAACTAAGTTGTCATCAGGCCTTCAGTTCTCTAGTTTACCAAAACTCGTTCATGCCCATGCACGACATCTTCTTACAACACCGAATCCAGTCCGCCCCCCGGCTGACTTGTATCCATATCAGCTCATATCTAGTAAACAGGTTCGTCTTTGCGAGAGACATAGTTCCGTTCTTCTTAATGGTTGTTGAAGGCAGTAGAGCCGAATGCTCATCCTCGGTATACCCTGCGTGAGGACCGTCTTGCAGGCACTACTCGATCATGGCGGGAATGGTATGAAGCTCGTGAGGTGGAAGAATGGGTACAGACCGTAGCAGGGGTATTGGACCAAGGTTGGAATGACCAGTTGCGTGAAGTTATCTTCTCGATGATAGTGCTCTGAATGATAGATACCCTATAGGGTAGTACAACACCGCCAACATAAGCAGTACGAATTTCCAACAGGCTACAATGCTTGGTTCGGACCCGAAAGGTTCGGCGTTGGTGAAATGTACTTCCACCACACTCCCCAACTCGTAGTGGGTCCATTTTTTCTGGCCTCGTGTATTGTGCCTTTGATAACTTTTCGTTAGGCCGGAAACCCGGATATCCCAAAACACATTCCAGGTCTGATAACTGACTCTCTGAAAGCCTGTGATCCAGAATTGCGCCAAGTTTTAATAAGCAACGTCGTCTTGACTGGGGGTGGTAGTTTATTTTCCGGACTCGCAGACCGTCTTGGATCAGAACTGGCTCGATCTTTCCCTCATGTATGTTCTTCTTGTAGTCGACATGAATTCGTGACTGATCATCGCATTGTTATCAGTTCAAAATTCATGCTCCCGGTAACCCGATTGAACGTCGCTACGGTGGCTGGTTGGGCGGCAGCATTTTGGCTAGTCTTGGTACCTTCCATCAATTATGGATTAGCCGTGAAGAGTGGCAGGTGCGTTTTCCATTCTCGCTTTGTTTCTCTGTTGAGCCAGGTACGCGCGGACTGACATGCCAACTGCACAGGAACATGGAAAAGCTATTGTCGGGCAACGGTGTAAATGAGAGCATTCACATTCCTCAGCGACTCTACCCTTGCTCATGTCTTGCTCTCGAGGTTTGCTTTGCAAACGATATATCTCGGCTGAATCTCGTTCTACCGCTTTTCAAAGACGCTATTCGAAGTGCAGGACACGTCTTCGAGAGCTAGGCAAATTCGTTTGTGCCCATGAAAAACAGGAAATCCGCTCAAGCTGTATTTCATAAATAAGTATATTCAACACCGTACATTTACAAGATATACCATGTGTCATGTATTCAGTTCGGTGGTGTAACCCCACCCAATTCGAAATAAATGAGGGTCAAATACAAACAAAAGACAAAGGGAACGAGTTTGTAACGTTTCAATCAGGAGGTTTGTTTTTAGAAATATGTATGTAACAGAGTTGACAATGCAGCAGAAGGGAGCATGACTCCCCACACTGACTTTAGGGGAAGCACGGCTCCCTATGCAAAAACCAAAATATAGCCAGGCGACTCCGGAACCTGGAGTCAATGAACCAAGGTGAAGGTGTGGGAAGGGATGGAAATTGAAGAAAGCAGTTGAAAGATACAAAGGGGGTCATAACGCAGAGCGTGGATTGGGTGAGGGGACGAAGAGTCTCCAGTATTCCTGAAGAGCTATTTCGCCCACAAGAAACCTTTGACATCAAGCAACTGCGTATAGACCCGATGTGGGGAAAAGAATGTGAAGAATTTTGAAAATGATGAGGGAGGGAGAGTCGCGCACCGCAATCACAGCGACAAAAAACCTCGTTATCGAATATCTTTGATCTATTGCTGACTAACCGCAAAGGTGGAACAAGGAAAAAGAGAGAAAAGTCCATCGAGTAGAAAACGGGTCATCGACATTAGAGAGGACTAATCGTCCGACAAGTAAGGTATGGAACAAAGAGTAGAAAAACCTTTCGAGATGAAAACTCGGAATGCTCAGACGTTCGTTTGAAGAGATCCGGTTAGTAGATATCAACAACGTCTCTTCGTTCCCTGGCGTCCATGAGCACGCCAAGTCCACCAATAGCCTGGCGCCTGATCCTAGTCGCGAAGTTCTTCGGCTCAAGCTCGTCCATTCCCGAGGGCGGCCCTCGAGGCTGCCTCGAAGGCTGGCTCGCCATCCGGTGGGAAGCCAACGCTTGAAGAGAATCCGCGTATTGCTGCAATGGAGCCTCCTTATTGGAAACAGCCGATGCAGGCCTACCAATGCCCAAGCCCTCATATAACTTTTTAGAAGCTTCTTCGCGCGGCGAGAGAGACATTTCATTGGAAGAAGAGGAGTGGGGAGTTGTAGGAGACGAATGGGACCCGGACTTATCGGAACTGGTGGATGAGCTGTCATCGTTATCGTTGACTTCCGAGGTGTCGATTGTCACGCTAGGAAGGGGTTGCTGAGCAACAACGCTGAAGCGAAGCGGCTGCGGACGGAATTTGGAAGTTGCGGTGGCGGAAAGAGCCACGCCAGCAGGAGGGGAAGAACGTTCGGGCGGAGGAGGAGTCACTTTAACGGCGGGAGACGTGACAGAGCGATTAGCCAGGACGGAGTTGCCTTTTCCACCACCACGTCTCCAAGACGTGGCCGAGTCAGATTTAGACTGCGTGATACCGCCGTTGATATTGTTGGACGACGGGTTTCCAAGAGGGGTACCTCCACTAATGACAGTGGTCGAGCTCGGAGTGGGAGGCAGGGTCGCTTCACCGCCATCATCATATCTCGCCATCATCGAGTTGGGAACATTCAAACTGGTGGTTCGGCTGCCGAACTTACCACCCAAAGCAGCGGTCATGGGAAGATGTTCATCAGAACCAACACCGAGTTGTGCCTGCTGTTCGACTTGATGAGCACGTCGCATCTGAGCGTTAAGAGTGGCAGCTCGAATGTCGAACCCAGTGGAGAGAGGTCCGGCGGTGGCAGGTGGGTTGAATCCAACGCTGGAGCGTCTGTTCTGAGCCTGCTGCTGGCGCTGCGCCTGAGCAAGTATCTCGGCTTGGTATTGTTGAGCTTGAGCAGCCTAATGAGCCGTTTATCAGTTTCTAGTAGAAGAACAATGTAAAGACAAGCACCTGAATCTTCAAAATTTCCAGTTGCAGCATTTGCATTTGCAAAGCCTGCTGCGCTTGATTGGCTTGACTCATTGTATTGGGGGTGAAAGCTGGACTGAAAGGAGCGACGTTTGGGTTCATGCCACGCTGCTGTTGAGAGAATCTGTTATTGGGTCCATCGACAGCGGCAGTCAAAGGGATCCTGTTTCCACCAAGGTTGTTGGCGTACATGTTATGAGATGACATTTCAGGGAGATAATCTTGTTCCTCGTTGTAGGCGCCAGGGTTGGCATGTGAGACGATTCTGGGAATGTTGAAAGTACCGCCAGGAGCAGCGGTATGAGGAATCGACGCAGAAGTAGAGCGGACGCCGCCTGTACGGAGACCGGACAAGAGAGAGGCTCTAGAGTTCGATGTGGGTGCGGTAGTCATGGTTGTCGAGCAATAGATAGAGATAATAGTCGATTAGCGAAGATTATTGAAGGTGAAGAAGTCGATACAGCTAGGAAGAAGTTAGGTTGGTTGACGATAGATGATGAGAAAACTGAGCGCATACTGGTGAAGATACGCAAGTGGATACTGGGTGGTGCAGAAGGAAATAAAAACTTGAAGAAAAGAAGAAGAGACTTGGGTTCGAGGAAAAAACAGAGAAACAGGAAACCACCCGACGAGAGAGACTAGAGTAAGACTCAAGCTTTGACTCCACCGCAAAGGTTAGTTTGTGAAGCTTAGTAAGCAGCACAGCACTCCGCCGGCAGACACAAAGCAATTCGGCTGGAAAGTTCCGTCATGAATGTTTTGTAGTTTCATTTACATATACTGCACATTCGTTACTGAAACCTTGTATTATAGTGGCTGAATAACATCGCACAAAGCACTGATTTGACCTGCTTTTTGCGCGCTGCAGATTACAAACACTTTTTCGCACTCGCCCGCACCCGAGAATCAAACGTAGAACTCCGTATCACTTGTTGATTAGAATAAAATGGGTTCAGCATCGTCTGAAACTCATCAGCAACACATCATATCTTCTAATTATCCTTGTTATTTACCTTCACATAGAGCTCCCAGACGTCTAGGAAGAAAGATTTGATACCCTCGTCGTTCTTGGTTTCGTGCAAAAGGACAAATTTGGTATCTGGAAATCATTATACGGAGCGCTGAAATCGAGAATGAAGCCTCAAGCTCACTGCCAGGAGTAATAAATGCTGATACAGTCCATTCGTTGAATTTATCAACTCCCTTGAGATACCTACACGAACACGAATACATTTACCAGGATCTTCGACTGGAAACCCGTCAACCTACATCGTACCCTCTTTCCTCATCACATCTTCCACTGCATCTAGGCTTGCGTTAGCAATCATTTGTATAACATGTCTATCTTGACCGCCTCCGATTCGCACTCCTCCGCCGGTCGTGAGCTGTGTTGTACTCGACGCTCCTGATAGCGCAGTGAGCGTCCCAGCGAAAGCTGATGTCGACCATGTGGGTAAATTTGACGAAAGCGGGGATATTATTGCTGGCGCAGGTTTTGTCGAGGAGTAAGTAAGATTGTATATTGGTGTATCTGAGGGCGATAGGATAAACAGATGATGTGACATTCCAAAGATGCAGGCCGGTGGCGGCTGATGCGACTTACGCGAATATAAACAGCACCAAATGTCCTTTCTCTTTAGGCTTCAACAACACGGCTTGCGTTCCAGTCTTTTACGAACGCGTTCCTCTATAACTAACCCTTTTATTTTGTCTAATCTAAATTTATCTCGATGGCTCTCCCTACTCAAACAAGCTTCTCGTGTAAAAACACTCCCGTTCGCACCCAATGCTCATGTTGCTTCCGCCTCAAATGACCTTGGTATAAAGACCGCTTGGTTGAAGATTCGACAACAATCTAGCAGAGCAAGACCGCCGCCGTCACAAAACCATAGAGGAGGAGGAAATAAGAGAAATCCATTTGACTTTCTGGATCAAATCCCTGAAGATGTTGTATTTTGGGGAATCATTGGATTGAACGGAGCTGTGTTCATTATGTGGCAGCTATCCCGGAAGAGATACGTATGTGGACGGTTGCTCTACTTGATAGTATGGAATTGACCGCCACTTCAAATCGGACAGGAAATCGAGCGCGATCCGGGATCCTATATCTGGATGCAAAGAAACTTTACCAGTAGTTGGTCCAACTTTAGTTCTGGCAGAATGTAGACGTCTTGTATCTCGCGTTTGGCATTTCTAATGCGCGCTATAGATGGACCGCAGCGACATCTATGTTCTCTCATCAGGGATTTCAGCATATCCTTTTCAACATGTTCACTTTTTATTTCCTAGCTCGACCTGTTCTCTCAATTCTGGGACCTCGTAAATTCTTGAGTTTGTATATTGGAGGTACGTCTGGCCCTCTACTCACTGGCTTTTACGCTCAAAGTTGTAGGGGGTCTCGTCTCGAGTTTCGGAAGCATGTATTGGCACAATAGGATTAAGCACCGTGATACTAGCTCCTTAGGCGCAAGCGGTATGCTTTGCTATATATATATATTACAAATATTGACTGAGCTCTGTGCGCCAGGTGCCGTCTTCTCGGTCAACGCTTTCCTTGCTTGCGTTGCACCCAAGATGATATTCCAAATCTATGGTATCATTCCCGTTCCAGCATGGTTATTCGTCTCTGGAGTATTTGTATTTGATACGTTTTCTGCCATGTCAGATAAGAGGCGAGAAACAGACACCGCTGGTCATGTAGCTGGCATATTGGCGGGAATCGCGTACTATCTGCTCAAGAGATTTGGTCTATGATGTATGTAGAGCAATTATCAAAAGCCTGGTGGACATTTTCCCTAGTGTTCAATCGTTGTAGGTACATAGTTTGAGCCCTTGCTACATTGTGCGCACAATTCTGTAATGATGGCCACTAACGCGTCGTAAATTTCACACACTCAAACTTTGAATCGAGCCACTACCGTGTTACTTGGCCAAATCATAACTGGGACGCTGTCCCTCATACAGCGCACTAATGGAATCTGGTGACTCGCGGCTAGACGCATTGATCAATCAATGCAAAAGTAGCGGTGAAGCTGAACAGTCTTTACAAAGTTTCTGAAACTCTACTCATGCTAACACTACCTAGATGTCGATGTAAAGATTGACGCTTTAACGAAGATTCAAGCTGAAGCTGAACAAGGACTTGAGGTATGTTCTCCACTGAAGTTGATGAAGAAGAGATTTCCAAAGGGCTAATCAATCTTTCCAAGATTCATGACCCGGACGCCCTCATCGCTCTTCTGAAAACGTGTTTACGGACTCCGAACCAACACCTCACGACTGCCACTTTGGCTGCGCTTCCAGCAATCCTTCCTCTTCTCATTTCACGGCCTTTCAACGCTCCTCTGCCCCGAAATGGCCAATCATCGGCTCATTCTTCCACTTCCTCTTCTTCACCATCCTCCATCATTGATGCTTACGCTCTTCGCCAGCTACTCAATGCTTTTCTTCCTACCGGAGGTTTATTCGAGAGACTTGGCGATAAGGAAAAGGCTCAGATGAAGGCACGCGAAGCATTAGTGATTTTGGGCGGTTTCGCTTTTCGGGCCCCAGGTTCGACCATGGCCACCATGTCCACCGGATCGCGTAGCGGTAAAGGCCCTGACACTCCCCTCGCGGTATATGAACGTTTTTTGAGGGAAAATGGCCTGAGCAGCAAGGTGTGGAAGGCTCGAGAACAGGTGCGTTCTCGACGTGAACCCTGAATTTGTCTCGCTCAAGATTGACTCGATCCAGTGTATCCTTGCTTTGGTGCTGATTCGACGCCAACACCATATGTTTCCGCTCCGCCCTTACCTTCCGCTCCTGGTTGATTGCTTGGAGGACACGGACGCTCATGTGCGCGATTGTGCACGCCAGTCTATCATTGAACTTTTCTCTGGGCCCTCAGTAACCGATGCTGCCCGTGCAGATCTGAAGAAAGAAATGGCCAAAAAGGGCGTGCGTAAAACGATTGTGGACGGTGTATTATCAAAACTGCTCAGCGGCGGTAACGGAGTCGACGGTGGTCCACAGAGCCCGTCTGGCTCAGAGAATGGAGATGTCAAATACGGCGGCTACGTCCCTCCCAGCTTGGCTTTACGAGGTCGCAAGGCATCGGGAGCACCTGCGCCGCTGCCACGATCACTTAGTCAATCCGGTATATCTAGACCTCCCAGTCGAGCTGCCGCGTTAGACTCTTCGATACCTCCGACACCTACCACTGAAGCACCATCGGAAGTCAAGCCCGTTTACGTTTGTATTTCACGTCCGGCTCGTGAGGCAAATTCTGACTTGTAAGTATAGATTGCTTCTATTCGTGACCTCGAAAATGAGTTTCAAGATATGGAGAAGACTTTTGAGGTAAGAATTCTTTTCTCATTTGCTAAATTCATTTGATTAACAGAATTCATTTGATAGGGTAAAGAAACCGAGCACAACTGGTCGGCACGAGAACAGTCCATCCTACGGGTACGAGGGATGTTGAAAGGTGATGTTCACCAGAAATACTTCGACTCCTTCATGGTTTGCCTCAAACAGGGCTTCATCCAATGGTCTTTGAAGACGGTACGTCAGGTAAAGAAACTTTGCCTCCTACCTCTACTAATAATCAGCCAGTTGGCCAGTCTGCGTACGACGGTGTGCACGAATGCATGCGCACTCTACCACGAGCTTGCGGTCGCGCTTGGAACATCTATTGATCCGTTCTGTGATATCCTCCTCACTAACCTTCTCAAAATGGCCGGCTTCACCAAAAAGCTCACCGCTGACCGCTCGCAGGCGTCAGTGAACTCACTCATTACGTATTCGTCTGGTTCACCACGCATCTTTGTTTCGCTCATTGCACAAACCTTGAAGGAAAAGAATATACAAGCGCGCAACTTTGCAATCGGACACCTCAAGGCTTACATTGAAGTTCATGGGCATCGTGCCAAGAATGCGATAGAAGCATTCGGTGGTGTTGATATTATGGAAAGTGCAATCAAGAAATCCATTGGAGATCCCAATGCAGGTGTTAAAGCCCTTGCGCGAGTAACCTTTTGGTCATTTAACCAAATCTGGGGAGAGCGTGGGGTAGCTATTCTCGAGACTTTAACTCCGATCGCGCGGAAGGAGGTTGAAAAAGTCTGTCCCAACCCAGCACTTGCTTTATCATTGCCGCCAACAACACCGAAGACGACCAAGAAGTCGAGTGTAGCCGCTGCCATTGCTGCCAGTCGAGCTAAGGCTAAGGCAATTGCGACTGCTCCTCCAAGTCTGCGGCATCAAGCTACTTCCGCATCCCATGCCGCTCCTTCCAGACGCCCTACCTCACCAAGCTTGTCGAAGAGTACAGGCCAGAGCCCTCCTTCCCGTCCTTCTTCACCTTTGCGTACCTCCACCAGTCAAAGTCCTCCCCGGTCGCGTATCATATCCAATGTGATGTCCCGATCTGTCAGCTCCACTGCGATTACGCCTTCAACATCCCGATCTGTACCTCGGACCATTTCCTCACCTTCCCCAGTTTCAGATGGTTTACCTAGGCGTCTCTCGTCTCCGTTGGCTTCCGGTGCATCCCCCACTCAGCCATCAACTGTCCGAAGAGCCATGCAGACAACACTCCCAGACTCTCCACCTTCTTCTAATGGATCACCTCCCCATCGACCTGTCTCCCGAATTCAGCCCGCTTCTGCAGCTGCAGCAGCTCGCATGTTTAGCTTGATGCCGACGCTGAACAGCTCAGATGAGGACTCTCTCCTCCTTGCTACAGCAATACCACTCCCAGATGGCGATAGTGAATCTGACGAACATTCAATTAACCTCATGTCATTTTCGGCACCGTATGAAATCTACCCTCTGCCTGCCGCTTCCAACTCTCAGACGCATTCTATTTCTCCAAAATCTGCGGACTTCAAACCTATGATAGGTGTTTCAAATGCACTGTCTACAGATTCTGTGACGGAACTAGCGCAAGCGGGAGGTGCACCAGTTGTCGAAGATGCTCTGAGAGCACGAGCAGAGCAAGCGGAAAGCGCTGCAGAGAGGTTACTGGAATTGGTCGAGCCAGAGGATGGTATTCCTCATCCTATTTTGCCACCCTCCTTGCTCGTAGGAAGCAGTAATTCTAGCGGGCTTTCAACACCTGGAAAGTCCAAGCCTGCTCCGGTATCGCTGGCCAAAATTCCGCCTCCTGTGACCCCAATGAACCGAGCTTCGACTGTTATGCGACAGGCGGCGCTTTTCCAAGATAGCCCTGCTTACAACGGGAAGGCTCCTTCACTGCTAGATGTATTACAGGATCGTTCGAAGGAAACTAACTGGTGGCGAAAGCGGAAAACTTGTAAGAATTACCTTCGATCTCGGCAATTCATACTCAATTCTTTCCTACATTAGTACTCGGTCAACGGACGGCGCTCGGTATAAGCGAGTCTTCCAATCCGCAAGCAGACCTCGAGAACTATATATCCTCTCTGGAAGCAAAAAACGCGGACATTTCCACATTGCAAAACCTTGTTTTCCTATGTAAGGAGAACCCGGCCATTGATGTGTTATCTCCACTCAGTCCCAATTCACTTTATCCATCGAGTCCATCCCCGTTTGCAAGCTCAAGTACCGTTCCTGATCTTCGTCGTGATATGTGGGAGAAAAACAAGAATTTTGACAAATTACTCAGTGCCCTTGGTACTTATATGCTCTCTAACGAGGTTCGTCATGCTTCCTCCGTGTACAGTGTGACTGCTTACTCTTCCAACAGAATGAGTCACAGATAGAATATGGTTTGATGGTGATTTGGCAAATGCTCGAAAATCAATCGACGCATCTTGAAGGGCGGGAGGGGGATGTCTTCACCTTGTTATTGCGGGTCAGATTCTGCAATAAATTCAATGTAAGTCGCAGTCTGCACCTGAAGGGCGCAGCTGACATCTTTCACAGGTCCTTGAGGCCACTAATACTATTCGGGACGTTCTCACAGCGCGGATTGAGCCGGTCTACGGACTTACTACCTTACATGCAAGCCTACGCGCTTTTCACGCCGAAGCGCCACCATCAGCAGAAGATTCAGACTGCAAATCCGCGTCGTATGCTTTTGGTCTGATTGCCCTTGGAAAGTTTATACTTCGACTTCCTGCGGAAATTGCTGAGGAAGAATTGCCCCGTCTTCGCGACACATTGATAACTGTTAGTCATGCATTTGTCTTGCTCGCAGTTCATTGACCGATTTTTTCAGGGCTTGAACGACCCAAAATCCCTCGTCGTTCGGGAAGCTGCTGCAGCCGCCATTATTTCAGCACAACTGGTCCTCCGTGATGAGACGCACTTGTTCGCCCTTTTAGACGGTTTAGCGGACGAGAAGAAAAATCTTCTTACTTACCTCTTTGACAAACATGGCGCTCGGGGCTTGTCATATTCTCTAGGTCAAACTGGGATAGACAAGCTCGAAAAAGAGATGAGGAGACTGGATACCAGGACAAGCACACCTCCAAGGCGGCCTGGCTGATACTACTGTTGTGATAGACTTTTTTGCGTTCATTTGCTTAGTTTCTTGACTTCCGCGTTCTGCCTGTCGTTGCTGTTGTATTCATCTTTTAAGTACTCACATGCATATGAACTTATCATGCTGCCGTTCGTCCGCGTTTAGCTTTGTAAGCTCGGTCTTTCGTTCATAAAAGCAGCAACTTGCGTTATTCCTGATCTTGTCTCATGGCTATGACCTACACAACGCTTCCAGATCAGCTAAACTGGAATAAGAGTGCATATAACCCACTTTCTAGCCGATTAACTTCATCTAGTATCACTTCCAGTCGACAATCACTCTCTGAAGTTTCATCCGGAATACAAGCCGATGAAAATAATGTAAGGACTTTGCTACAAGCATTCGACATATACGAAGATTGTGAACTTGAGGACGAAGGTTCTCTCAATCTTCTCCTTCCCTCACGCTCAGTCCTCTTGGGCGCTTTGAACGCGCCCACCGGAACGAATACACACCATAACTCTAGTTCATTGTTGCCTCCGACTCATTCAGAAAATCCATTTCTGAGCACTCCTTTGCGCTCTAAGTATTTCCCAAGACTCAGTCCGTCTATCCTTTGCCGACTGCTGCGTTCGCCGTCTCCCAATCTCTACACTCCAAGCTCGAGTTTCAAGGCCTTTTCAAGTCCTACTTCGACTTCACTTTCATCCATACCTAGTGTAGACTTCTCAGAAGTCCAAGAAATGTCCTGTACAATTCCTCAAGCGAATCCAGCTTCAAGCCTGACTTATCCTCTTACCCCTCCATTGACTGCACGTATCCCTTGCATCGACTCACACGAAATGCCTGTACGCATGCTACACTCCCCTCTTGATTTAGACATGGCTTCTACTCCCGGTCTTCACATTGAAGGTGTGGACTTGAACTCTGTGCCCGATATCAGAGCTTGCCTTTCTTCAATGACGCCGTTCACTGCCAATGACTCAAGTCAGAGTGAGCGGCAGAAAATAGCATTCTCCGTTAAAAGTTCTGCCACCGCCCCTGCTGCTCGATCCGTTCCTTTGCTGTCCTCTGCAACCCCAAATTCGGACTGCTCCCCGGATGGACTAGGCCAAGAGACCGCTGACGAACGACGATCGTTACTCGCGCCGTTGCTTTGGGATTCAACCCCTATAGAAGAAGCATCTCCGCTGCCATCGGTAAGGACCAAAGCTCTTCCATCAACCTCTGCCAGCCCTTTGGCTCAAAAATTGAAAGTCGTGCGGAATACTCAAGGCCATAAACCTGGAAGAGTATTACAGCGAGAGTTCGCAGAACTTTTGGAGGCTCGAGCAATGGAAGAGGAGGAGCAGGCTCGGGAGCTAGACAGGATGGCGAAAAGGTTGCAGAGGCTGGCGTTACAGAGGAGACGACTCGTGGCTTTGATGATTGAACAGACGGATTGAGCGTCAACGAAAATTTGTTACATAATGTAATACACGGGGGATACAATGACAAAAGGGCAATGCGATGGAGATACACCATGACGTGATATTCTACAAGATGCACAAGACGAGTTTGAGAAACTCGGGCCAACAATCACAGCAATAGAAGGAAACGGCTGGAGAAGTCTCAAAGCAAACACTCTCTTTGCCTCCCCTGATCTGTGACAACACTCTCCATCCCAGAAAGCCATGTGTCAACCTCCGCACTGGACGAAGTACCAATATTCGCTCTGGTAAAACTACCATTCGCATTGTATCTTCCTTTCATCTCTGGAGGGTCAGGCGAAATAATACTTCCTGCACTAATGTATCGTGCGAGTGCAAGGACAGGAAGTCTGCGCAGTGCTCGGCCAGACATCTTCTGAGCCTGCGAGTAGAGCATATAAGAATGTGAACCCTCAAAAACATCTCAAATTTACCCTGCACTGCGTAGCCAGCGCTAACAGCCGCAATCCAAGAATTTCCGACTTTTCGTGAGTGTCCGAGCTATCGGAAATTATTGTGGAGGTTTGAGATGGCGCTGTACGCTCATACATGAGGGCTTGTTGAAGACTGGGAACATCCTATGCAAGACCGAACAGAAAACAGGTTAGAAATAAGCGACATTCGAATTAGTCTCTTACTATAGAAGCCACAATTCCTCGGTTGATAATCTCGCACAGACAGGTTCGAAGGATTTCGTAGACTGCTTCGCGAGGCGGGAGGTCAATATACTGGACTATGTCTGCTCTGTCTACAAAGGCACTGTCTAAAGTTCGAATGAGTCTGAGGTTCGGACTGCAAGAGAAATGAACAGACCGATAGCTTTTACTAGATTGCTGGTGGACATCACTAGGACATTCTTGCGGTGCTTCAATTTGTCCAATTGAGTAAGGAGTGCGTTAACCACCTGCAATTAAAAGAATAATTCAGGTGAACTTGACAAAAAAAGCAATAGCTTTCGGACTCACACGCAATCCGTCAGACGGCTCGGTACCCGCCATGGCACTTGCTCGAGCAGCTGTCAATGATTCCACCTCATCTAGAATACCAGTCAGATTCCACTATCAATACACCCGGTGCATGAGCGCAGCATACCGATGAGAACAACAAGGAACGCGTCTTCCTCGTCCGCAAGCTCTGATATACTGCTGAATAACCGCTGCACAAGCTTCCCTGATTCGGAGAACCATTTTGAGAAAAGGGAATGTGAGTTGATTTCGAGTAAGCGTGCATGCGAATAACTGATATACGAAACTTAAATTCCAAGAGCTTCAAAAAGAATAGTAGTGTGACACTCGCCGTTGTGATAGTCGAATCGAAAGCTTCTGCGCCAGAGCTCGACAAAGAGATGTTTTCCCGGTTCCAGGAGGTCCGTGGAGTAGAACGACTCGATTCCAGGACACAAGGTTGACTGCTTAAAATCTCAGTGTACTTCAGCCTCATCAAACATATAAAAGCTTACAGTCCACCTCTGCATCACTGAGCACCAGGGTTGCATGGATATAATCTAACAGCTTCATTTTGATATTATCTTCATAAATCAGCGAGTTCCATAAACCTTCCCAAGACCTATTTGGGAGTTCGCGCACAGTCGCTGCCATTGTTTCGTCGTCGTCCTCGCTGTTACTATTCGAGAACTCCTCAAAGGTATCCGAGTCGCAAGGTTGATATACATGGATTTGCAAAGCCATCTCATCGACCGGCAAAGATTGGAATGGGCAGGAGGATTCCGAGGTAACGATTCGTTCGACGGATGCCGCAAGTTCCGGAACGTCTTCCCAGCCGTCAAGAGGGGATGAGAGATTTATACGGTCAAAGGCTGTTATCCAGGCGTGTACATGAGTGCGTATCGAATCAAATCGAGAAGTTGATCTTGACTTCAGGCGAACCTCAACTGCAGATCAAGCGCAACTTAGAAGGATGATCATAGGATTAAAGGACGGACGACGCACCATGTACGGGCCACCTTATTTTCTGTGTTTCTATAGACTGCGAGGGTTGCATGATAATATCTTGTGCGGGGGACATGGAAGTCAAGTCACAGGAAAGATCAAATCCGCGTCAAACGCGTACGCCGTACACGTGAACGTGGCAAGCGCTTACGGACAGATAGGACAAGATGCGAGACTCTTCACGAGTCGTATATCTCAATATAATTAATAGTATGTGAATATATTCTTTTGGGGTTTGGCTGGAGCTTGGCTCCGCGCGGGTGGGTCTATGTTACGCACGCGCACGCGCAGAAAACCAAGTCTCAGAACGGGTAGGCCAAGGAGTCTACTCGCTAGGAATATCTGTGAATGTTGATATATAAGAGGGAGGGCGGGTTGGGACAATAAATTGACTTCGAAGTGTTGGATATCGTTGCGTGAGTGTGAAAGAATCAACAGTGAACTGGCCGTACTATGGTAGTTGAGGAAGTTCTGATACTTTGAAATTTTTTTTTCCTGTGCGCATTTCTTGTCATATCAAAATTATTATTGGACAGGGAAGTTAGGATTACAGTACTTGGTCCAGGATAAATCTTCCCTCCTGAAGGACGAGTGAGACAGCGGACAACGACCGAGGAGAATTTAGGAAGTTCTGAAGATTGGTCACACATATGTCACAGTGGAGCCGTCGAG
>MU790563.1:0-112936 GCA_027886635.1 Lentinula boryana
TTTTGTTACAAGAAATCTCAACATTTTTCAATTTGTTTGGCATTTTATTTGGTTCTAACTTTGTCACGCGAAATTTAATGGGCCCGCCGCCGTGTGAACGCACCAGCAAGTTTTAGCCGCATCGAATGCTAGCACATTATATATAAAGGATCTGGCTGCGGGAAAAAAAGGCATCGACCTCACCATCGTCACTCTTTTCATTATGCTTTTTGGTTCGTTGTCGACTGTCACTCTTTTATCCCTACTTTCTTTCCCCGGACTTGCAACTGCTTCAGTTGCCTATTGTAATAATCAAGACTATGAATCAGGAGCTCTTGGACAAGCCCCGTATCAGACCTATTATGCTGCCCCTTATAAACCCGTTCAACTGAACTACGCGCTCCCGCCCGCTGATTGCCCTTCCAACAGCCAGGTGTCAGGATATTTCATGTTCTCCCCTCTAGGTCAGTTTCTCGGGATTTGAGTTTTTTCTTCCTTCTGACATGTCTGTCTTAACCCTAGGAAGCGATCTAGAAATGACCGGAGGAGGATATATTATGAATCCAAACGGGACAATGGTATATTTCTCTTCAGGTTTTGGCTCGACAGTGATACTTCGAGGAGTCTTCACCTATCAAGGAGAGGATCACTTGGGTATATGGGTCAACGATGGGTCTGTTCCAGTTCCTGCAGGACATGGCAGTGGGTGGAATCTTCTTCTGGATAGTTCCTATAATGTCGTAGCCAAAATGTCGGTAGTAAATTTTCGCCGGGTGTGAGTAAAGAATAACTCTTTCTCTTTAGCACAACCTCGGGCTTGACAGTTGGCGCTGACTTGCATGAGGTGAATGCTTCCCTCTATTAAACTTCATACATCTTTTCTCATCCGAGTCTGCGCTAGCTTCATATCACTACGAACAATACCGCCATAATAACTGCGTTTCCTACGGACGAGACAGACTTGTCTGCTTACGGTGGCTCCGAGATCGGCTACGTGTTGAACCCTGTCGCCCAAGAAATTGATATAGCTACAGGTATAATCCATTTGATATATTAGGAACCTCTTCTAACAAATTCCTAATATTCAAGGCGAGGCAATTTTTACCTGGAAGGCATTGGACCACGTAAGCCCTAGCGAATGCTACGCGCCCTTAGGGCTCACAGCTACTGGATATGGTACCGCTACCGATCCTTGGGATTACTTTGTGCGTTGAAAATTCTTTCTATCGGGTCAAGAATTTGTCCTCAATCTTTCCTTCTCATAGCATATGAATTCTATCGAGAAGAACGATGACGGGACTTATTTAATTTCATCCAGACAGTAAGTCGGGAGTCACATTCGATGCAGCTTGTGCAAGCTTACCAATGAGTTGGCAGCTGCCATACACTATACCTTGTGAACTCTAATGGCGATATTTTATGGCGTATGGGAGGTAAAAACTCTGTGAGTGACTTCGAGAGTGTTTGAGGTCTATAGACCGATATTTGTGATAGAATTTCACTATGAATGAAGGGGCCAATTTCACCTGGCAGCACCATGCCAGGTTCCGTGGCTCTGACCAACTTTCGTAAGTCAGGTTATCAACTCTTTCCGCTTTGGAATAATGTTTGATTTTCCAGCCTCTTTGACAATGGTGCAACAGAATGGGAGCAGGACATTCCCTACTCGCAAGGTCTCTTACTTGACTACGATGATTCCGCTATGACCGTGTCCCTGTCATCTGCGAGAGCGCCATACAATCGCACAAACACGGTATCGCAAGGAAGTGTAGAGTTCCTCTCAAATGGAGACTCGATCGTCGGGTGAGTTCCCCAAAAAATATTTCATATAGTCTTCGTACTGATTGCTGCCTCTCGATGTAGCTGGGGTGCTATGCCTTACATCTCTGAGCATGACGAAACTGGCAACATCATTTGGTCTACTCAGTTTGCTGTTGCCAGTTCTGGGATCGCCTCATACAGATCTTTCCTGAAAGATTGGACCGGCCGGCCTAGTATTCCTCCCTCGATGAAAGTCACTTCACCTTTTTCGAACAATGTCACTGTATATGCATGGTGGAACGGTGCTACCGAGATTACATCCTGGGAACTATATGGGTCCCGCCTCATTACCCCTTTAAAAGCGACGAGCTTGGCTAATGCCAGCAAAACGGACTTCGAGACTGCCCTCGTTTACTCTGGTTCAGGATACACATTCTACCAAGTGGCTGCACATAATGCTAATGGAGAGATTTTGGCATATTCAAACTTTACCGCGCTGGATGGAACTACCTTTGGACCAGCGGATAATCAGACAATCACTGCCGCTCCGTTAAATTAACAATTCACAGGTCCAGAATTTCGGATCCACAATACACGCGTTTTCATATACATCGTTGTCGATACTCTATAAAGTGATTTTCAGAAATAACCTAAATGAATGGAGGACGCTTGATACTAGTGGTTGACGTAGCGATATTGTTAGGATTCTGAAGGTACAGCTTCCACCTTTCGGACACTAAACTTCACCCTTCGCACTTGCGTTATTCGTCAGCCTGTATATATACAGTACTTAAGGGCTACATAGGCCCGGGCGATTTGCCAAGGCAGAATCCAGATTTGGAAGGCTCCGACTGTGGAGTCCCATATAGTAACACTTGGGTGGTCATAAGGCTTCAGCCTAACAAAGCGACTCCACTTTTGCACCACTACCACAGACCAAGTATCTACTGGCAGAATTTGGCATCTCACACATCGTATTTTCACAGAAAGCCATGACTCGCACTGCCAGAGCCGCCTTTCCGCGTGCTATAATCAAAGACCGGTCGCAATCTCGCTCAGGCTTGAGCAAGGTCATGAAGAAGGAAGGCGCTGGATCCCATAACTGGGGCAAATTAGGCG
Organism: Lentinula boryana; assembly: GCA_027886635.1. Lineage (NCBI taxonomy): Eukaryota > Fungi > Basidiomycota > Agaricomycetes > Agaricales > Omphalotaceae > Lentinula > Lentinula boryana. The sequence goes on from MU790563.1 coordinate 2,860, forward strand.
AAATTGAGCCCGTTGGGAGTGAACTCGATTATGATTCGGAGGGTGAATTGACGATGCTACGCAGCAATCTGGACAGTGATGATGGTATTTCTTTCTGAACCTGGTATCCTCCTGCCCTTGTCAACCGTAATTTGACCGTCCAGCGCTGCAAGACGTGCCTGCTCCAAGGAAGCGTTCGATATCTGTCCCGAACAATAAAGAGATTGAAGCTGCCAAACAACTTCGGAAAAATGCCTTGAACGGGAGAGGTCCGTCGATATCCCACCTTCTTCCTATCCCACTCCAATCTGATGTGACATTTGCCAGTTGATCTCGCAACTATTGCGCGTACTTCGGTAGCTGTATCCTCTGTTCCCAAGAACATAATTAATTCTATCCACTCTGATGTCAGTGTGAGTTATCAGGAGCGAATTTGGTTATATGGAGACACTCAACAGTTCTGCATAGACCACTGGCAGCCCTTGAATTATCCAGATTGCACGGCAGGTCAAACATTGTATTTGTATCTTCTCGTACGCGTTCCACAATGTATGTATGTACCAATGAACTCCTGCTTCAAACTAAACTTGTGTATCACCGATAAGGTTGGTCTTGCGTTCCAATGAGTGTTCAAAAGTGCAGTGTACCGTCGAGCTTATCTACAAAGTTGGAACTTGCAAAGTGCCGCCTGAAATGAAATGAGAATTCAAGAAAAGCTCGATTGTTGCTAGGTGAATGAACGATGATTGTTACAAGAGCTAAAAAAACGCTACGGCTACTCAATTAAATAGTTTTCCTCCCAAATTGCAGGCCTTCTACGCCCTAACAATGATCATTGCAAGTTTGCAGGAAGTGCATCATAAGCAGGACATAGAGCGTCCCAGGCTTGACTCGGGTGAACCTGTTCACGAGTTTCCTCAAGACCTGAAGCCATGACTGTCGCCAGACCAGCTTGGAAGTGCCAGAAGATGTGGCAGTGGAAGAACCAGGGACCTATTTGGTTGAATCAGCGAATACTAGACATAACATGGAGAAGGATAGACCGACCGGGGTTGTTGGTGGAGAATCGGACAATGGTACCCTCTGCGCCGACACCTGCGACCTTTGATCGAAGTCAAATCCTGTTCATTAACGGGCACTAGAAGTTGAGCTTACATCACGTCGGATGGGATTGGCAGTGTTGATAACGTCGGTAGTGTTGGATTTGACGAGCCAGAAGTTGTTCTGTGGTGTTCAAGATTAGTGTAAGCCGGTCAAAGTAAGGATACCTTCACGTACTCCGTGCAAATGGAATGCTGTTTGCGATAGACGTTTAGATATCATTTGAGAGCAATAAGGTGGAACACGTACGGTGAGCTTCGTCATCGTCACTAGAAACGATCATCAGTTGCTTGCTTTACCTCAACAAAAATCACTCTTACCTGGGTGGGAAAATAACCTGCACAGTCTTGTTCGCAGGAAGAACGAAGGTGTTTTCAGTGACGTTGAAATCAGAAGCGCTGTTGGCGCCGTCAAGGATCTTCATCTGTTGTTAGCTGGTGAATCTTCATTGCACAGTGAAGTACTGACTTTCAGGAGAGTTGGTACCGAAGGTGGCAGGTACGAAACATTGTTGACGTTCCTATATATAATGTGAGGTCGACCGAGTATGCGAACGACCATAGTCACAGTACCATTGAGCTCTGCCAGCAGTCTGTAACGAAGAGTTACTCGGTGTCAGATGAAAGAGATATCATCTTACTCACCACAACGAGGTTGAGGGTGATGTTAATGTCAGGTTCAGGTGCAGCTTGAGCAACCAATGGCTACAAAAATCGTTAGACTAAGACCAAGTATTGGATGATGATACTCACGCGAAGGTTAGCTTCGACGAGCGCATTCAATTCAGGTTCAGCCGGACCAAGAGACATGGGTGCAGAAGGGTCAGCATCAGGAGCGCCTTGGTATCTCAGAATGGCACGAGCAAGAGTTGCGTTTTCTAATAAAAACAATTAGAATCTGCTTGTCTTCGTGGTTTCAATAGAGATTGCACATACGGTTCAAGTTGACGGCCGGAGAGCCTCCAGTGTATGGGGCATTGATCCAATAGTTGTCGACTGGCTGGTTGGCTTCAAGCTATCATGAAGGAATGGATATTTATTCCATAGACGGCTGAAAAATGTACGCACAACGACAGAGTAACGCTGGCCAGCAAGCATTTCAATCTCATTGACGGTCATTGGAGTAGTCGGGGTTCCGTCAGTTTCGATGACCTTATTCACTCAAGTTCAGTGATAATTTTGCTTGAGGGCGAAACTGACTCACTGTCAAGTTATGGCTGTCGACCGACATGGTGAAAACGTTACGAGCAGATTGGTTGATGATACGGAAACGGTAGCGAGTTCCAGCAACGACATTTTGGACGAAGAAGGGAACCTGTTAAAGAGCATCTCAATGAAGAGCACGTCGTCAAAGGAGGAAAACAATTACCTCAGGTCCACCATTGAATCTTCCAACACCATTGAAAGTTCCCCTGCATGATATTTCAGATCAACATTGTCAATATCGAGAACATGAACTGTTAGCGTACGTGTCGGAAACGGGGACAATACCGCTGGCAACATATGTTACAAGCATGGATGTCGAAGTGTTGTGCCACCAGTCACCTTTTAGTGGAATTAGATCTATGACAATTTGATTTCAGATTCACTTACCAACTGCCCAGATCTATACAGTAGAAAGAGTTGAGTAAGAATGTCAATGTATCTGAAGCAATAGTTTACCGTGTTCTCGTCATCGACATCGTACAAGTCGGCCAAAGGGTCCTCAGGGTCTGTCAATTCGTTTGAGTAACATGAAGATACTAGGCGAATAACTTTTGATCATACCATAAACAACGAGAGATCCACGAAGACCCTTTTCATTTCATAAGCAATTGAATATTTAGTGCAAGTCATTGTTGGAGAAGTACGCACATCGACATATTGAACACTCAGTTGCGAGTGATACCTGTTGTATTCCTTGATCAGTGCTAAAATATAACGAAAGTTGGATCCATCAACTCTTACCAAAATGTACCAGTTTGGTTATTGACAAGAGGAATAGTGTAAGTGTAGCTTGCGTTGGGGGCGATTGGACAAGCGGTCACAAACGAACTTCCTTCATCGAAGGAGTTGGCGGTTTCGACAAAAATACCGTCGAAGTCCTGCGTGATCATAGAGCATGTAAATCCTACCACGTAGCGGGAAAGAACAGGTAAATTACCAGGGATGTACTCATCCGCATGGTGTCGTCGGTCTAAGTAGAAATAATTATCGATCCAGCTAGTCCCTAATTGTCGTTTGAACTTACCAATTTGTTGTTCACTGTGACTACCAAAGTGTCGCCCTTGTTAGCTGTGATGAGAGGGCCGGGGTAGCTGAAAAGAGGGTTCGATATTTGAGTTGTCCTACTAAGAGAGTACTTACGTTCCGTTTGCCGTTACCATGGCTATATACAATGGTCAGTGGTGCAATAGGCGTAACAATGAGTGACTTACATCGTGAAAACCCATCGGGAGCACCCACAGCGTTGATAATGTCAAGAGTGATAGGAACCGTGGCGCCCAAAGCTGGGTGAGGTTTGAGGAGAGCGAACAGAGCAGCAGAAGCGGTTGCAGCTAAGAACTTCATCTTCGTAGTAAAGCACTTGAGGAGCTAGATCACTCGCAGAATGCATCAGCTTTTGTACTCTGCCTCTCTCGATAGCGTCTCTCTCGAAAGTTGAGTCACAGAATAACGGAAACCAATGGTACGAGGCATTTTGCCCGTCCTACTTTCAATGCGTGAGCGGTTGTCTGCGACGATGAGAGCAAAGTTCGTATTGGAATAGAGTGAATTTCAATAAGCAACTTGATAGGATTGGTTCGAGGCGGTTCCGACAAGCGCTATTGCTACCTCTTCTGTGAGTTTTCGGGACATGACACCAAAGTCAAAGTAATCATACGTGAGACGACGAGGGCAATACAGAGAGGGAAGACTGAATGAATCAGAGGACGGCAAAATTCCCTACCATCCATGTGCATGTTATTGAAGCGAAGTTCTTCGAGAAGCTCTCTGCTTGAGAATAAGGATATTCATAGTCCAGTGCAACTAAAAATAAATATATCTCATGACGAACGGTGAGTAAGTTGACACCTCCTGCAGAGGATGTACATTCACAGCGGAGTGGTCTAGTTCATGCATGAGATGGTCCTAAATAGATGCCAGTCGTATGCGACGCGTTAGAAAAAGTAGGTTCTTGTTCAGTCCAATGACCCCCAATCGTTGTGCTGATGATTGTTGTTCCACAGTAGCGCACCCATACTCTTGTAATCAAAGGCAGCAAAACTCTGAGGAGAGTCTCTCATAGACATAACTAGACAAACATTGAAGACAAGGTTAGTAACGGTTGATTTAAAAATTGCAACATACACCATTGGACTTGTATGACATAATCAGCGACGCCCAAGATTGTGATCCGATGCCGGCAATCATAATAATCAAAGTCTTCAATAAGCAGCCATCTGACCTCTCTCAGAAATCTGACTTCAAGAAAAAGAGAACACATTGGGCTCGCGCCCAAACATGGAATGTTTGTTTTTGACGAGTGCATGTGTGTAGGCCCAGATAAGTGAATGCGCGAATTTTTCTCCGAAGATAGATAGGTTCCAAGCTTTACTCCAAGTATAAGTAGTACGCTAAGGCTGAACTCCCAATTGAACATGCCTGCATCACCAATTTCTGCCTTTATCGATGCATTCGAGGTCCGTATAACATTGTCCTCACCTGTCCATGATTCAATGATGTTGTGCTAGACTAAAGCAAAAACTTTTCACAAAGAAGGATTCGGCTCGAAAAATCCGTTGGTAATCAAAATCTCATACGATGCTTGAACTCCTCTGACTTTTGCGCGAACTACACAGAAAAAATCCTATGATTCAAAGTCCAAATCAAATATCAAGAAAATCATCTCTTACGATGTGGTGGGTCATATTACTTATTACTTTCGCTTTGTTCGAGACCGAATCCTCATTCCATCCATGGTGCTTAGGCAGAGCCTCTCGAAGACGATAACATGGCTTGGGGCAAACCCTCGAACACTTCCTCGTCTCAGACATCAAAATAATTTCTATGGACACCGTACTTCGACTCGCCAGGCAACACTTCGAGGACTCAAATCCGTGAAAATCATCGTAGGAAAGGTGCAGGTTCAAACCAGTTGCATTGTTAAAATAGATGTCGATGATATTGCTTTCTTTGTTAAAAGAACACCATTGTCACTTTCACCCCCTCTTCTCGGCAGATGTTTCAGCTTTTAACAAATATGGACAGCATTTGTTGGTTATCGCTCTTCACTCCACTCCTCCTGCGTTATGTATTGCAATCTTTATGCGATGCCCACGCTGACCCTTCCAAGGCATGAGGCGATCTTTTGTGAAAATCCTTGCTGATCATTACCAGTTGGACTGTCAAGTGGAACTTTCCCGCCAACTTTGAGTTCTACCACAGATAACCTTCTGGGTTAAATCCGCGGGCGCGTCTTCGACTAGTGTCTCTTCTCTATCAGAAGATTTTCTGATATTTGCGATGATCCAATGAGAGTGGTATATGGTGGCCTTCATCAACGAGGATGTCTTCTCATCGACTATACGCGATTAGCATGAAAATATCTCTCTTTTCTTTGAGAGTGACATTCTGATGCGTTCGGGTCAAGAGACTGGATAAACTATAATGAAGCTTCTTCAGGCCTAATTTTCTCTGGGTGATCGCAACGATTTGAAATGTCTTGGGAAACCGCCCCTTCGAACTTAGTTATTTCTATACTGAGGTTTCTGCACACAGCTATTGGCCACGATATAGTCGCTGTACTCAGTCAAGTCGACATACCCTACAACTGGTCTAAGCAGTCTTTTCTGATATCTTGGATTCTCCGCCGACGAGTTTCGCTTCTCGTGGATATAAACACTAGTGACTATCGTTCGATTCATCAAACATCCATATTTTCTTCAACAAAGCGCTGTTCTATTTTTCGATGGTGTCTAATTTACATTGACATTGATACACGATTTGCAAGAGAGGCGTTTGCATTCAATGAGCTGCGAGATACGAATACGACTGGATTCACTGTTCCACGGAAGTTGCTTTGCTCCATGCTCGAAGTTGAGGACCGTATCGATAGAAGACAAAAGGTGCCGGACACCCTATCACTAGACAAACGAGGGCCAATATAGAGTTGCCCCAGCCTGAGAGCATGTCAGAGTAACTCCACGGCGAAAACGAAAGACGCACCATAGCCCAGTTTCTCAAACATCTGATCAGCAAACAGTGGGAAACCGAAGCCGGCGAACGCTCTAAAAGATACAACTCCTGCGATGGCACTGGCTGCATAGAGTGCGTAGTTGTCGACCTGATTCGCAGTGAGCACAATGTGACAATAACAGCCCGAAGACATACAAGGTAAGTTTGGATACACGTCCAATTTCCGCCTGTATGACGTGATCAGTTAGGTCCCATGTCGAAATAACAACAAGCAATGTCTTTACCTATTCCGATAGAAAAAATGAACACTCCCAGGTCTATGGCCTCGGATTCAGATAAGCGACAAGATCATCAAACGTCCCACGTACCTGGGATCAGCCAGAAGAGGCGAGCATTCGCCGTCCAACCATAGATCAGTAGACCAATAGGTAGAGTCATCGCCGAGACCATGAGTAGGGGTAACCTTAGAAGATGGGTTCAGCGTCGAGGGAAACGTCACGGATGCGGATCTACCTCATCTCTGGAGTCCCCACTCCACCATTGCGAGCTTTGAGACGTCGATAAATAGTGTTGAGAACTCTGGCACCGATTTGACCTCCGACTACAAACCAATTGAGCTTTACCAAGCTAAAACCATGAATGATCTGTACCTGTAGATCCCAAAGCAATGGCAAGGTAATGAATGCCGGCTATACCCGAGTTTTCACCGTACAGGGCAGTGAAAACCTGCACAAAAGCTGTAAGGGCGATCATGAGTATGGGCGGCCACTTATAGATCATAGGAGGCTTACTTGTTAGACTCAAATAGAGGACACCATACAAAACTGCCATATATAGGGCGAAGACTTGCACGATCGGCTCTGTGAATAGTAACTTGATAGGTTTAAGCATGCCACGAGCCATGTATGTCGACCAGTGCTTGTCAGAAGCCTCAAATGCCGTGTAGTAGTTTTTATTGCTGGACTTTCGCAAAGCTTGTGCTCTTTTTTTGAGTATATGGGGGCCATACGTCTCACGAAGGAACACCTATGACGAGTCAGTGATTGAGATTTCTATCATGAACGCAGACTCACAAATCCAGCTATTTGGAGTATGCCATCCGCTATACTAACGCTCCAAAAAACCCACTGCCATTTGGATTTGAGAGCAATCCAGCCCCCTACAAGCGGTCCAGTAGATGGTCCCACTAAAGGGGCAAGCGAATACAGACTCATAGCCATTCCGCGCTCCTCTGGGGACCACAGATCTCCAACAACCCCACCACCTAGGGACGAATAGTTCAGCTTATAAGTATTGTGCTAGATGGCTGAGAGCTCACCGATCGACTGAGGAGCAGCTCCTCCGAAGCCAGCCAGGAACCGGAAAACTAACATTTGAGTGGGAGTTTGCGCCAATGAACAAAGAGAATTGAAGACTGCGCTCAAAATATGGGTCATGACATCCTGACGGTCGTGGACTGAACCTACTAAGGAACCATATGTTGGAAACTTGTAATATGACAAGGCGGCCGCAGAGTTCAGATAGCGGACCCCAGAATAGAGGCTACAAAGATCAGTTGTGTATGCAATAACAGTGGTACGATAGACCACATACTCCTAACGCATAAGCCAACACAAATATTGATAGAGACATATTTTCGAGGATGGACCCAGGAGGAATATTCAAGTCGTTTGATATCTGTGGTAAAGCTGGTGATGATATAGAAGAAGCCACCGGACTAAGAAACTTGACGTCAAAAAAGTAACAACCCAGTGGTGAAAAGAAACACACCGACCTGATGAAGGTAAACAAACTGACCACCAGGGTTACCGTCCATCTTTTCTGCTTGGTCCAATTTCGAGGATTAGCGGGATCTTTCGGTCCATTCCACTGTACCAGGATAGCCTCTTCAGGCTTGCTGTGCGACACAGAACTCGAAGTCACGTCAGATGGAATATCCAACGAAACAGTTTCGGATCCATGTAGTGTAGAGTTATCCGCTGTAGTGGCAACGTCAAATTTTTCCAAATCCCTGTTAGGTGCAAGATATTTTTCATTCGTTCGTAACGACGAGTCTTTTGGGGTTTCAAGGCCTTCGCTGTGGTTTGGCTCAGAGCTGATTGTAAGGGGGGTTATGCAATCGCTTGAAGGAAAAGCCATAGCACGAGTGGGTAAGATCACAATGAAACTGGTGGTTCTTTTTGTGCGTTATTCCCGAGTCCCTCCTCACATTCTTATCCGAAAAAAAGAACGGCAGCCTGTGTAAATAAAGGGAAATTTCACGTAGCATAAATGTCCAATCACGCAGCATCGAGAGAACTTGACGGTCTCACGAAACGCCAAGCATTGGATCTCTTGTAATTGGTGTAGTTTATCGAGAACCTATGGAAGTAAAAGAGCATAAATAGAAACTATCCTCAACAAGTACGTCAAGGTTGAAGTCATGTCTTCGTGTGTTTTTCGTGGTTCCATGCATGTCCTCGGGCTCCGCCAAAACACATTTTGAAGAGATGATTGATATCAACGAATCCTGAAGACGATGGAGCGAAAAACAGAGTCCGCCTGAGAAAATTTGGCCGGGCTTAGCCGGCACTGTAGTGCATTTGTTTTCAATCTTTTGCGTTCATCTTACCCGCCAAAGTTCAAGCCAGCAAGCCACTATCTTCTTATCTCCTTATCTTTATTTTTTTCATGCAGTCGACAATGATTCTCGCAATTTTTTTCTGCTGCGAAGATAGGCATTGTCCTGATAGGCTGGTTCTACGGGGTGAACAACAACCGATTGCGCCTTGTTCTAATGAACGTTCCTATGGACATCAACATCATTCTCCATGAACCAATAGCTTTGCGCGCAGCTCATTCAAAATCTGAATCCATTGCTGTCATTTGCTGCTGGGCCATCCGAGTCGGAAAAGAAGTACATGCTGGGGGAACAAAAGTCTTTTCTTGGTCTCATCAAATCGATGCACAAGTAAGCTTTCTGATTACTTAGTACAACCAAGTCAATCATACTCAGGATCATACGCTCAGAGACTGTGCAGACGGGGTTCCGCTATGCTACTCGGCGCTAGCTTTGCATTTTGAAGTTTCATGCCGCCATCGAAAGACCGATTTCGTCTTTTCAATGATGCAACCCATGAAGGCCTTACTCACATTTCAAGCGCATGTCCACTCCACTGGAGACTCATGGTAATACCTGATCCGGTGTGTTGCTTCCGGATGCCTTGGAGTTAGTTTAGACCCAGATGCTAAGGCGATATCCTTTCTCATGGCTCCTTCCTTCTTTCCTCGGTAGTTCCTTTTCGAGTCTTTTGGTTACAACCAGGACCATGGAACGGGACCTATAATCAGCTTATTGAACCAATACTATGCCCTCTTCTCCATTTCGAAATGTTACCAACTCCATGACTGTATGCTTACTTTCCTAGTCTGAAATGAATGCGATCTTCTCACCTTATTCCCGTGTGATGGTCCGAGTATCCAAAATTTCCATATGTTCGTTCTTTACAGGAAATGATAGTCGATACGCTATTATTGGTGGTAGGAACGGGACCTTGGCATTGAGGTGAGTTTTCTCTGCTTGTGATTCGAAATAGCAGATAAATGTTTCTAGTTTCCACGACGTAATGTCAAGGTGAGAGATTCCCAGCATTCCTGTTTTTGACGAGGAGCTACATCGATGACTTTCTGGTATTTAAGCCTTGAAAATTCCGCATTTTCACCAATCTTCCTTTTCACTTTCAGGCAGTCTCATCCTCATCTCAGAAGCAACACTGATGCTGTACGCTATATTTTCCTCACCTCTTGGCATTCTCGACTTACTTCTGTCGCAGTTCCGATCCTTCTTCCAAATATTTACCTTATCCTTCCGTTCCGTTTCCAGAAGGGTACATTCGCCAATGGCCCAATAAGAGAACAACAACCTCTCCAGTTTGGCTTTCTACAGACTTGAGAGACGGGAATCAAGCTCTGGTCAATCCCATGAGCAACACAGTTAAACTTGAACTTTTTAGGTAAAGGACAACTGTATTTATCAGTGGCTTCAGACTGATGGTGTAATGTAGATTGCTGGTCAAGATAGGATTCAAGCGTGCGTGTATCTTCCAACATCTATCGAGACATCCCTCATCTTCATGCAGAGATCGAGGTTGCATATCCTGCCGCTGGGGAAACTGAGTTTCAGTTCGTGAGAGATCTTATCACAAACAACGAAGTACCCGACGATGTTGCTATTCAGGTGGGTTTTCTTTGGTACTAGCCGGAATCTATCGGTTGTTAACCTTATTGACAGATCATTACCCCTGCGCGTGCGGATTTGATCACCAAATCGATTGCTTCCTTAGCTGGTGTCAAACATGGGATCATCCATCTCTACAATGCTGTGTCACCAGTGTTTCGAGAAGTTGTATTCCGCAACACGAAGGAGCAAACTATCGACCTCACGATTAACGCTGTGAAGCTTGTCAAAAAGTTGACCGAGGAGGAAACTGCTCGTTCAGGTAACGAATTTTTGTTTCGTTCTCGTAGTTTGATCAAAGGCATACTTACTTGGATTGAAGGGGCTCGCTTCACTCTCAATTATTGCTTGGAGACTTTTTCTCAGACGGAGCCCGAGTTCGCTGTTGAATTAGGCAACAGAGTTCTTGCAGAGTGGGGTAAAGCCTCCCCGGACGATAAAGTGTATTTCAATTTAGCTGCCACGGTCGAATGTGCGCCAAGCAATCACTACGCTGATATGGTATATATTTCTTTCGAACTAAATGCATCCTATTGACGCCTCTATCGTGTAGGTCGAATATTTCAATAATAACATCAACCAGCGAGATTCCGTGTTGTTGAGTATTCATCCTCATAATGACAGAGGTAAGTCATCAGGCTTCTACACGTATATTTCGAGTATTTAGGAATCTCTACAGGCACAGGCGTCGCTGCTACCGAATTGGCTCTCCTCGCAGGTGGTGATCGCGTGGAAGGCTGCTTACTCGGTAATGGAGAACGCACAGGGAATGTCGACCTCATTACTCTCGCGTTAAACCTCTACTCTCAGGGTGTTTCGCCTGGCCTTGATTTTTCCAACCTTCCCGAAATTGTTCAGGTCGTCTGTCGGTGCAACGAATCGGCAGTTCCTGTGCGCTATCCATATGCTGGCACCCTGGTATTTTCAGCATTCGCTGGAACTCATCAAGATGCTATCAAAAAAGGCCTTGATGCCCAGGCCGCGCGTTGGGAGAAGGTTGACAGAACTGGAGAAGGCAAAAAGTATTGGGCTATGCCCTACATTCCTATTGACCCTAAAGATATAGGGTACGGCTACGAGAACCTCATCCGAGTCTCATCACAGAGTGGGAAGGCTGGGACCGCATTTGTCATCAAGCAAACTCTCCAACTCGATCTCCCTCGCCGTATGCAAGTCTCTTTCTACGGCGTTGTCCAAAGTGAATGCGAAAAATCCGGCAAAGAGATGTCGACCGCGCTCATAACCAACGCTTTCAAACAAAAATATTGCTTGAGCTCCAAGCCTATAGGCAGACTGCATCTGCAATCTTTCAATTTGGTCCCGCTTTCCCCTTCTTCGGAACCTTCGTCTTTGGATTCCGATGAATCTGACGGAGCACTTACTCTTCCTGAGCAGGGAAGGGACCTTGTTCGTTTTGAAGGTCAAATTCTTGCGGACGGTCGTACACGCCGAATCTTGGGCGATGGCAAAGGGATGCATTCAGCTTTGTTAGATGCACTACGAAATGACCTCGAGTTCGAGGTCAACATCGGAGAAGTCGTTTACCAATCTTCGAGTGGCGAAGATGCCAAGACTGTGACTTATCTTGAAGTTAATACCCCTGGCTCCTCTCCCTCGAAATCCGGTGCTGGTAGTGTTTGGGGCGTTGGTATATCCTCTGATTCTGCCACATCTCAATGTCGAGCCATCATTAGTGGCGTCAACGGTTTGATAGGAGATAGGCGCTTCCCTCATCCGAAAATGGTATTCACCCCTCGTCGGGACCAATCGGCTCAGCGATCAGAATCCTGGCTCCGAGATTTCACATTTCGTGCTGGACACAGTGTCGTGCGAACACCTGAGCACGAAAGGTCCGAGCTTATTGCTGCTTCACCGATATAGGCTTCATAAAGAATTGACTCGTCGTTTCATTCTCAAGCATTGGGCAGTATAATGTACCTATATTCGACTTACTTTTTAGACATTTCTATGTATTTGTAATTTGTGTTAAAGTCCGTATGCGAGCCACCCCATTATAATTCATGCGTACGCCTCGTTTTTTATCAGCGGGGACTTCATGAAAGAACTTGACCAATTGGAAAAAATATCATTGTAGGTATGAGAGCGTTCGAGCAAGGTCAAATGTTTTTAGATACAATTCAAAGATACGTTATAGTACAACTAGTGGTCATGAAGGTTCGTCGAAAATATCGTATACATGTTTCTGTTTCATTAACAGATCAGCTTGCGTACTACTTGTTTGATCCTCTCCAGACGAGAAAGCTCCTTATTGGATTCCGGCGCTGCGAATTTGATGGCATCTGCAGCTTCAGGGGTACCTGGAACTTTCGTCGATGATTCGGACAAGCTGCTCGGACCTCGTTTCATTCCTGCAGTGGGCACAGATGATTCTTCATGTTCTTTGAACCACTGTCAAGAACATTGTCAATTTCGGGAGACAGAATAAAAACCGAGAACCGGAACCTTGGCCAAGAACTGGGCAGATTGTTTGGGGTATCGTTTTTGGGTATCATAATCAACATATGTCAAGCCGAAGCGAGTCACATAGCCGTCAGCCCTGTAAACTGGTCAATAAAAGAAAGGCCCTTTGTCAGAAAAGAGTGTACCATTCGAAATTATCGAGAAGACCTGATAGATATGATAGATTTCAGTCCACATTCTGGAAGAAAATGTCTATTATATACTTACTCCATGGGAAGTAAGCTCTGACGTCTACACCATCTTCGTGTATTGCTTGTTGAAGAACGCGGGTAGTACCTTCGAAATAATGGACCCGATCAGTATCGTTCAGTGCTTCTTCCAGAGGCATGGTATCCTCGTCCTTGACAGCAAAACCATTTTCCGTGACGCTGCAAGAAAAATTGACATAACCACAGATTTACTTGGGGGGAGGCTAACGTACTAGATGGGCATATGGTAGCGCTGAAAACAGTTTGCGGTCAGTCATTGAGTACGTAGAGGCGAAGCGTCTAACATACATTCCAAAGGTATGAAAGCAGCTGATCCAAAGGTCAGCACCGAAATTGGTTCAATGATTGACAGCCTTACTGATCTGAATCCTTCAGGATCTACATATCGACATTATTGGATTATGGTATAATTGCCAATATTTTGGAAAGCACGACTTACAGTCTTGGAGCCAAGCACAGTGAGCTAGAAGACTTGAATTAACAATCCAATTCCGACCTAGATTGGATGTTGAAAACGGACCTTGTTTGCCAAGTTGCGTTCCGTCTGGACGGGTGAAAGTATAGTCTACTAAACCCTGGAATTCATCATCTCCTCCGGCACCTGTGGAACGGTGTTACCCTGCGTACTGAGTACGTGCATAAGTGGATAGAACTTACGACACAAATTGGTGGTATAGGTGTTCATGCCATAGAAGTCCGAAGATCCTTTGACGAGTTTGATTTCTTCCTCGGTGAATTCTGGAAGACGTGATCCTAACATCTCACGCATATATGGAGGATAATGGCCAAGATAAATAGGATCCTTCAAACCGTCCATTATTGATTGGATGACAGCGCCTGAACGCATGAATACTCACTGCGAACCATCCTTTCTGAACGCATCAGTAAGGCTCTGGTTGAGAGAGAAATCATATGATGCTTACCTATGGCTACATCTAGGGCATGTTGCGCTGCCGCAATATCTAACATTCACACATCATAACTATATATTTCGCCGTACAGAGGGAAATAGGACGAACTTTCAGGACTGTCATCGTATGGCATTTGCCAGTCACCGTTCAAGGTGATACCAATTTGACCTTTCTGAACTGGCTTGAAAAGCTCACGGTAAACCTTGACGGCACTAGCATGCGATAGTATAACGTTGCGACCCACACTATGAAGTCTTCTCGGTTTTGTAACACATGAAAAAAAAACATTTGCGACTTACATCCAAGGCTCTGTGGATGAGTTTCCTTCGGGAGAACGAGCTCGGTCACTTGATCTTCCGGGAGCGAAGACACCGCGTCCATAGCCCAGAATAGATATGCACCACGGTTCGTTCATAGTGAGCCTATATTTGGTTTGGAGAATTGATCAGTCACTGCACCGAAAACTGTTGGAACGATAAAATCTCCTCGGATAATCCTTTTTATAATTCACTCAAGAGGGGTCATGAGGAAGAAAAAAATGGCCTCAAAGTACAACGACTCGTGGCGAATTGTGCGATCATACTCACCAATGTTTGACGCGATCACCGAAAGCTTCAAAACAGACCTGAGGTACCACAGGTGGCTCAGCCAAAGGAAAAATGCAAGAACGGTTGAAAAACGTGCCTGTGCATAGCGAGTGTAATCTTTAACGATTTCCTCCTTATTTAACCATCCTCCGTATCTTTCGTGAAGGGATTGAGGCAAGTCCCAATGATAAAGCGTCTAAGGGAAGGTCAGCTTCTGCGATGGTGAGAGAAGGATGACCACAAACGCACAACAAATGGTATGATATTCTTCTCCAGTAAGGCATCAATTAATTTCGAGTAAAATTCGATGCCTTTCGGATTTACAGGGTCGTCTCTGCCTCCTAGAGGAATGATACGGGACCAGGCAATAGAGAACCGATATGACTTGACACCGTATTGTGCAAGTAGCTCGACGTCTTCTTTCCATAACCTGTACGAGTCGGTGGCGACATCCCCATTACGACCATCCAAAGTTTTTCCAGGTGTACGAGAAAAGTCGTCCCAAAATGACTTGCCGCGACCGTCAACATCAGTTGAGCCCTCTATCTGAAAACTCGCTAAAGTGTAATAATTAATTTACAAAGTTGAAAGAGATTTTGTTAAAAATCAGCTTGCCTGTTGCGAATCCCCAAATGAAGTCCTTGGGTAGGGACATTTTCAGAGAATTGGAGGTCATAGTAAGAGCGACCTGTCTGGCTGTATTTCTTCATTATTGAACGGGGATGGGCCCTTCTTAAAGCGGGATAATCTTGGTTCCTGAGGGAATCAATTCCGAGGTTACTCCAGCTGGAGCTGATCGTATTCCACCAAAGTGGGAAACGGCCGGAGAAATCTCGGTAAACTCACGTGCTACTCGCGGATACGTTATCCGATGATTCCGAATCTGCTCACATCTTGTCATCTTCCTCTCATCTTTGCTCACACTTATGGATCACTCCAAGTTATCTGGAATCGCTATCCTCGGAGCTGGTATCTTTGTAGGCGAAGGTTTTTCTTTTGCAGATGTCAACGTTGTTTTGAGCATAATTAATGAACATTTGTAGCATATTTACCTACTCTTGCTACTCTCGGTCAAACTTCTCCACCACTAAAGGCGGTTTATTCACGATCTGAAAAGAGTTCTAGTGAAACCGCTCAGAACGCAACCAAAATCTTGGGTCTCCCTTCCTCGCCTGACATCTACTTTGATGGAGATCACCCGAACAATTTAGATGCTCTACTTGCGAGATCTGACATCGCTGCTGTTATCATTGCCTTGCCCATTACATTGCAGCCTGACATAGTTTTAAAATGTCTTTCTGCAGGGAAGCACGTCTTGAGCGAAAAACCTGTCGCTCCAGACGTGGCTCGAGGTCTTAGACTACTAAGTGATGCTGAACCTATTTGCCAACGTCACGGTCTTGTTTGGCACGTAGCCGAGAATTATGAGACTGAACCTGTTTATCGCGCTGCTGGGGAGGTCATCAAGTCTGGAAAAATAGGAAATATCATCTTCTTCAAAGTTGCAGTGGTTAATTATATTGACAAAACCTCCAAGTGGTATAAAACCCCTTGGCGTACGGTACCTGATGTATGTTTCGTCTCTCGGTTTCATATTCCCTGCTGTTTTGTTGATGTATCTCTTGAATGTTCAAAGTATCAGGGAGGATTCCTGGTACGTGACTGATTTTTCCCCCTGTTTCGTCTCATTCACTTAAATCTTCTTGTCAGCTAGATGGTGGTGTCGTAAGTTGTATCTGCCTTCTTCTTTACCGCGTTCTTGACCGAAATTTGGTATCCTCCAGCACACAATAGCGGCACTTCGGACAATGCTTCCCCAGACTTTTACTCACCTCTCCGGATTTGCGTCGCTAAACAAGGAATACCTTTCCCCGCACGACACGATCCATTGTGTCGTCCGGGCTGGGTCTCACTACCATGGAATCGTGGAGATGACCTTTGCTTCACCGACTAAATCGGTTCCAGCTGCAGAAAACATAGTCATCACAGGCTCAAAGGGGTGGCTTGCTTGCAACACGACTTCTGAAGGTTTCAAAATTGTAATCAGAATTGCAGAGCAAACAGATTCAGAAGCGACAGAAGAGAAAGAAGAAATCATGAATTTTCCCCGGAAGGGTGTGGAAACGGAGCTCGAAGTGTTCTTTGATGACATCGTTAAACAAGAGGCCGGAGAACATACTTCGAGTGTGGGTGATCCCAAAGCCGCATTGGAAGATGTTGCTTTCATTCAGGCAGCTTTGACTAGCAAAGGTAACTTGATCGACCTTGTCAAGCTTGTTCAAACTTCTTCCTAAGTAGTATCTTGAAATTTCCGCGTAGTTCTCTGTCGTAAGCTCTCGGTTGTATTCTTTCTATGTATCCTGTACATGAAACATAAGGTTTCGAATGATAAATGTTGTATCTGTATAGCGAGGTATTTCCGTGGTGAACATTTTTCTTGTTCAGCGTCCTCCCATTCATTTGCGTGTCAACCCCGGCGGTAAAACTCAGGAAAAATCCCAATAAGATGGCGTCAGGAGATCAGACTCCATTTCAACTGTAGAAACCGTCTACTTCCAATGTTAGGCAATCTTCAAAAACGTGTACTCCATAAGCCTACTAAGTTTGCGGAGGTTCATGGGGTCAAGAGGTGTGATTAGACTGCTCATAGCCGAATAGTAGTATAACACTCGATAACAGCCCCTCAGGTGAGGAGACGACATGAACGAAAACAAAAATTCTGTACCACATGTTGTCCTTTTCAGAAGATCCAAAAGACGATAAAATGACTGGCAGTCTTTACGAAACCTCAGTATCGGCAGAGCCGCGGTAGCCAAGTAGCTCAAAGCAGATCAAGCGCATGAAAGACTTTGAATATCCGAGCCTAATTCGAGCTCAGCTGGGAGATCTTAATCATAGCAGTGATACATGCTCAGTCAAGAATGCATCAAACGATGAAAGTGCTTGGTCAAGCACCTAGCTCGAACATAATCATCAAAATTAGATACGGCATCCACTAAGGCTCAAGGTCGAGCTATCGCCTTATACATCCTTCATCTTTTATCATTCTCATCTTCATACTGTCATTGGTGGGGAACCAAATCAATATCCTTTTCCGGAGGTCAAAGCTGTAAATATCATTACGCATAAGGACTGTCGGCTGCGTCGATCAGACCAATGCTCAAATTTCAAATTCGGGGTTTACCTGGGTATGTCATTCACAAGCGGGACTTTAAATCAATAAGGGATCAATCAGGTCAAATATGGCTGCCTAGGTCTCTAGCAAAAGTTGCACCGGAACGCACATCTTTACAGTACATCAGCGCAAGAGGCTGGAACCCAGGTGACAGGTATAATTAACATTTAATTTGGAGAAACGGACGCGAGTGAACTAAAGAGAGTCTTATATATAGCAGTTTTTCTGTTTATAGTCCCGAAAAGATGTAAAAGGATGTGGATCTCAGAATGTATAGTGAATGTAACGAATGTTGTCAAGCTGAAGAGAGAGAGATCCCACGATATTGATCTAAGTATAAGACGACGCTAACAGCAAAGTTACTCACAAAGTTCGTTGCATTAGACAGGTATATCAAGCTGAGGAAGACACTGGGTATTGTCTGTGAATATGATATCTTTAGTAAGGTATCCGTGGACCGTCAATGGATAGACTTACGTCCAAACCACCTCAGTAGTAACCGCAGTCATGTACGGAGACTCGGCTATGATGCTATGGAAAACCTTGGTCGCCGTCAAAGTCAAAGGCGCAGTGGTTGCGGTGGTGGTCTCGGCAACGGCACTATCAGCGGTGTCGCGCTTCCTCTACATAAAGACGTTGCTCTATTTGTTAACAACATACTCATAATTAAAACTCACCCCAAATGCTGCGTTAGCTCCAACGGCGGCAAGAGCAAGGAAAACAACTTGAAGAGAGAGTTTCATATCAGAAAAAGAACACAAGGTGAGGTTAAAACTTGGGAATTGGGAAACGGAATGAAAGCAACCCATTGAATCAGAATGGCTTTATAAGTTTCCTCAGCTTTCACTTACTTACGCGCAGCACCGTAATCAGGCACGAGCAAGGTCATTTTCCGTGAGTTCTCGTGAAGAAAAAGACATACATGGGACCGTAGGTCGGATAACCCACTACATCTAAATATGTGATTTTGTTCGGGGATACAAAGGTTTCGTGATTCGAACCTTGCCAAACTGGTTCGTGAGCAAAGAGTCTGGATCGGTTCAAGTACCGGGTCCGATGGATGAATTGTCGCCTTCTGAAATTCGTGATGCGTTTCTCGAAGGTCAATCTCACGCCTCTCGGAGAATACTATCAAGTGTATTGCTGCATTAATGCCTCAATGGGGTTTTATGAGCACCTAATAAAAAATGATAGTTTAAAGAGCCGCAGCGTAAGCACAATTCCGTTTTGAAAGATGAGTACCATTACCCATCCTGTATTGAACTTGCCGATGACCGCAGAGATAGAATAAATACTACAAAGGCATCGCTCGTAACCCTCCGCAGCACCGTGATTGATGATTTGGATGGATCTTCGTACACTTTTACCTTCAACAAAATTAGAATCGTTCCGCTATCCGTAGCGATTGTCGGAGCCTGTAAGGTGTATGGGTGCTAATGATGCGTTATAAGAGAGCTTCGCCTGGCTTCCCGGACCACCAATACCACATCTTTCATGCTGGCAGTGCTGCCAAACTCAGTGTCATTGGCTAATGAGTGACAGGTGTTGTATAGTTGAAGAATAATGGAACCCACCCTATGCTGTTTGTGCTGCGCAAGAAGAGTAATCAGAACCAGAGGATGCAAAGATTAATTAATAGAGAGAATGTACACATGAATATACGCATGAATCCCAGCCTCTGATTACTGCGGGAACATTGTCTGATAACTTACCGTCCTTGTGTCAAAGAAAAAGTTAGGAACGAGTATAGAACAAGCATGATGATCATTTGTGCTAACCAATGGCGAAAATGTGGGACATTTGGCTATTGCCGCGGTCCTAATAGTCCACAATCTTATGTACATATTCGTATTAGTGATTGGTGAGACGGCAGCAGATGAGGGAATCATAACCACATATACAAGCCTACCTGGTAATAAGGATCCCCTGTCTAGCATGCATGAGGGGAAGCCATCATAATATAGTGAAAAGCTAAGACCCAGAAAAAACAGTGAAGATGAGAGATGCAAACGCACCGCCAAGAATTATGGAGACCAGATAGAACGCGTTGTGAGTCGACTCCCAACTCGCCAACAATTTTGAGCAAACAACATTGAATGACGGGTAGCCCCAGAGTACATTACAATGTCCAGACACGATTAAACGTACAACGTGCGCACAAGTGGTAATAGTCCAGAAAAATCGCATCAACGTCTACTATCAGTTATAGGTTCTCCCTATTCCTCTACAAACAGAGCATTGCTCCTGGAACAGGAATGCTCCAAGTGTACCATCTCCATCACACCGCCAACATAATCTACCACCTAACCGAGGGTCACCTGGGGCACATACAACGGATCCTGGAGGGGGACCATAAGGCGAAAGTCCGTCTGGCGCTATTTGAATGTTCGGTGGTTGTTGTGGAGGTTGTGAATGCGGTGCATAAGAACCAGGAGAAGGTCGTGTTGTGTACGAGTTTTGCTCCTGACCTCGATTCTGTACATAAGCGGAACCAGGATATCCATGATTGTGTTGCTGACGGGCAATTCCAGCTTGAGGTGGACGTAGTAAAGGTAGTGGTCGCTGAAATGTCTTCCCGGTGCCCGCAGATGACGACTTGAAGGAGCTATACGTGATGGCACCCGAAAACGGTTTGGCATACTTTGACCAGCATTTTCGACAAGGATGAGATGGGTCATTCTGCTTATAGCCAACGTTATGGCCTGACAAGCACTGGATTAGCGACAGATTGTAAATAGAAATGGAGAAACGCACATTTATCACACTCAAAACCTGGTGGATAAACCAGCAACCTTCCGTGATTCAAGAGCGGATGGCCTGGTACAGGTGTCTTTGTTGGCCGACCATCATCATCAGATGTTCTGGGAGATCCTGACGGCGGCGAGCCTGGTGGGGGGCCTGGTGGAGGAGGATACCGAGTAGTTTCGTTATGGTCGGGCGGAGGAGCGGCACCAGCGGCGTAAAAGTCCCGAGCAAATTCTGATGTTGGTGAGATCTGGGAAGTATCACGACGTGGAGGTAAAGGGGGCGGTTCAACAGAAGTCGGAGCGGTTTGGGAGGTCCAAGAAGGAGGTGGAAATGAGGAACTGTGACCAGTATTATGTGTTGTTGGATACGTCCCATACCGACTAGAGTAAGAGTCACTTGAGAGGCCTGTTAGCTGGTCCGCGAGATGTCCTGTAATCTGCTGCCACAAAGACTGAGGTTGCGAAGGTGGTGGTGACGGATGAATGACATGATTCTGGACGGTTGACCATCCAGTTGATTGAGCAGGAATGGAATGCTGCGGAGGAACTGGTCTAGTAGGCGGATTCTGAAATGGTCTCCTCGGACCATATTCAACAGTTTGCTCTCCATGGCTAGAATCTGGCGCGAATGTATAAGCTGGCGGAAGTTCTTCGTCCAGAATGTCTGTGGATAAGGCAGCCGATGTAGATGATGATGATGACAGGTCGTTAATTAAATGGTCATCGGGTGTAGCTGAGGATGCCGGTGTAGATGATGCGGAGTTCCCTGTGGGTGTAGGCGACACAAACGACGTCGAAGGTTCGTTTGTAGTTGATGATTGCGCCTGACTGCCTTGGTTTCGAAATGGATTGCGAGAGGACTGAGCAAGAGTAGGCATTGAACGAGGTATAACAAGCACGTGCCAGCTAGTATTCCGGGCACAACGTCGAACAGGACATTCAAACGGCAGGCTGTAGGACACAGCTATGACTATGACTGTTGAAGTGATGAGCCATCTGCAATTCAATGGGTCAACGGACGAACGACAAGTTGACTGCTCTTGGCTTGGATATCTATGGCTCTGGTTTCAAAACTATAGCGTGTTCAGGAGTTTGCTCACTGCACTTCTGAAGCCCTTACAATGGTCACTACTCATTTTTCCGAATTCCCGCAATATGGAAGATCAGGACCAGCCAGTACCTCATGAGAGGTGATCAAAAGGTAAGGAGACGCTAATGTATATTTACCGTCGCCACGCAGAAGAACTTGCCCTAAAGTGCTTGGAATATCTTGAACTTCTTTACCGTACGGTCCGTACATACTACTGATACACACGAGTAATTAAACAAGGACGATATGTCGAATGCAGACCAACAAGTGTAAAAGAATAAATTTTTATGATACGCATGAATTCAAAGTCCTATCGAAGTCCCAAAATTTTTTAACTTGCAACTGCTAAGCTAAGTATCTGTTATTTTTTCAAAAATGGTATCTAGTATGATAAGATGGGTTAGTAATAGCGAAGATGATTTACCAGGACACACCTGGAGCAATGCCGAGATTGAAGGCCTTTCAGAAGGTACATCCCGCATTGTCCCTCGCACAAAACTTAGTAACGACGGAGAAGGTGGAGGTTTCATAGTTTCGAAGTCATGAAGCAGATCTGGGCTTTCTAAATCCAGCGACATGGCGCTATCAAAGATTTCTACACATCGTGAATACATAGTCTTTAGTTAATCTTCATCGCTCAAATCGAAATAACCACTCTCACCAATCGCCAAAAGTCCCAAGTCCCATATATCTGTCTCAAAGCGTGTCTTTTCATCAGTCCCTGGAGGTCGCCGCCTAGCTCTCGAGTAAACATCTGGATCTTCAATCATAGAAGCCAGTTCTAACCATATCGCAGTCAGAGCACGCCCAATTATCATACATACAACGCGAATGACTCACTTAATCGAACAAGTATTGAATGTCCAGCGTAACTGAGCAGAACTTGCTCAGCATTAATTCTTCCATGATTTATTCGATGTCGATGCAGATAATGTACCGCATGGACAACGTTCCGTACAACAGTAGTGATAAACGACTCTTTCATTTCCGCATCCCTGTTGAGATTAGCGACGATGACTCTCTTTAAATAAAGAGGATCCGAGAGGTCTTCGAATACAACCCATACATGATTTTCATGTTGGAATAGGTCTATGTAGTTGATGATATTTGGGTGATGTAAAAACCGCATATCATTAAATTCGTCGGCCAGACGTGTCAAGGTATGCGAATCTAATTGCGATATGTCCAGCTGTTTGATAGAAACTCTTGATTTTGTATCCTTTATGCGAGCAATGTAGTTCTTTACAGAAGAGCTACTCGACGAGTTTGTAGATCTACATTTAGATAGTTAGTAAGTCGACGTAGGGAACGACATGTAGTACATACGTGAGTTTGAGCTCATGATACAGTCGACCAGGATCAGCATGTCGACGAATACGATTCAAAGACTTCATTAACGCTGCTTGCTCCTCTGAAGGTCTCGTACGAGTAGGGGCCCCATATGCAGTCAAAGTCTGACTGAACAACGAGAAATAGCCTACAGTTGCTAGTGAGTTCCTAGAGTGTACTATAGGCGGTGGAATAGGTTCCATAGGAGATAAGGCAACAGGATCGGTCGCAGATCGTCTCAGGATGTGCTTCAAATGATCCACTACCAATCCGCTCTTTGGTCTGGCGGCTCGGTCGTGATTCCAACATGCGTTGATCAAGTTCCACAGCTCATCTGTCATGGTATTAGGTCCTGATGGACGGCCGGGATGCTCGTCGTTGAGAACTTTCTCCAGAACCATGATTTCACTGCGGACATCTGCAAAAGGAACTTGCCCTGTATATACCTAGAATGATAGAAATGGACTTGTCGCTCATAGCCAAAGACGAATTGTTACCTCAATGCAAAGACATCCATAAGCATACATATCACTAGCCGTAGTACGCTTGTAGCACTCAATTCCAGGCATAGGATATAGCAACTCTGGTGCCATCCATCGTAACGTTCCTCCCTGATCCGTAGTATTGTGTCGTGTCGAGTCAGCAAATATCGTTAAGCCAAAGTCCGCTAGCCGAGGTTGTCCATATTCATCAATCAAGATATTACCCTGGGATTGAGATTGTGAGATGGGGCTAACGAGAATTATGAGAGAGCCGAAGATTTCATACTCCTTTGATGTCACCATGAACGATGTTCTGGCAGTGTAGATAGTGAATACCTAGTTGGAATCTCGTGTACTTAGTTATCAAGGTCAGGAGGTCCCATGCAGGCGAATCCGACATGCCTTGTGAAATCTCGAACAACTAGAGATCATTTGTCAGAACTAGCAGGTAGTTTCCTTTAGCTTTGACCGTACCAATTTGTCAATGTTGGCTTTGGGGTTGTGTTTCAGAAAACGAGTGATGGTGCCATTTGTCATCCAGGGAGACACCATACACGGTTGGCGGGGGAAGTTCTCCGCATCAATACCAAGGAATGGTAAAATGAACTGGTGTGAGAGCCGCTGCCAGATGAGTGCTTCCTTGCAGAATTTCTGTAGGAGGAATATCTATACACTGATACGATTGGACAAGAAAAAAAGATACAGACTCGATATATGCGATGACTTTCCTCGACTTGAAAGTGTCGTAGCCGCTTCAGAGCAACGGGCTTCATTTTATACGTACTACGATATACGTCCCCAAAGGTCCCTCCATACGAGTTCTTATCTTTCACAGAAGCGACGCCGTCAATGAACATATATCCGGGGAGGTTGGTTGAGACTTTTGAAAGGCTAATCAAGAAACGGCGAGCGTTGAGCTGCTCCGAGTGGTCGAGGTAGAGAGCGTCTCTCATTATCTGGAAAATTAAACATGATCGGGTCGCCCTCAAGTTGAGAGTGGAAAATATTATTCACATCCTCTAGCGCATCCATGAATAAGTCAACATCGGGTGCTCTCAAAGCCAGCGCTGAATTTCTTTCCTCTTCCGAGTTGAGTATGATCTTGATCAGGCGCGCAACCTGTGGTTCATCTTTTGCGATGGCATCGTATAATTTGGTCTCATAGGAGCTTGATATTTCTGGTGTGGCAAGGTTGGAAAGCATCTGAATTCGCCTTGAGAGGATTTCAAGTGTCCCTTATGAACTGTACTTACCTGGGCTAGCTTGATCCGATATTTTCGACTCTGCACCACGCCATGAACAGCTCCGATGGGAGTTTCGGACTCTGGAGGTTGCGAGAGTGAGGTCTCAGATTCTACCGAGCCATTTGTGACTTTGTTGATCTCTCGTTCGACCAGTCGACGGAGATGCTGGTATACATGACGTGAATAACAACCAGACCATATCGACGTTCAACGCACAGAATATATCTATCGGAAGGTCAGAGAAGCACAGCTGATAACGGGAAGTTCACACCATTTCTGGTCGATCTGTTGCGAACGCAATAACTATCAGATCACATTGAATGGTTCATGATTTGAGAACTATACATGCATTTCTTTTGAGTGGACTTGATTGCGTATACGTTTGTTGAGAAAGTAGAGGTTGAAGTAGCATGGGTGAGGGTTGGCGACGAGGAGGACACGGATGCTTCATCCTTGGTACGGCCCCCATGTTAGATGACTTGCAGTTAGGATGAGATACAAGATCACGCACATTCAGTACAAGCTCAAAGCCAGACTCGGGAGAAAGAATTGACTCGGACGGGGGAGGTGTCGGAGGAAGAGGTCTGTCGTATTTCTCTTTGCGTTTCTTCTTTCGTTCCCTCCTTTCTTGTGGAGAAAGTACCGTAGTGTGCTGGGGAACTGATAGAGAGTCGCCGGGTTGTTCGACATGGTGCATCGGCAATTGAACACGAGATGAGTGCTGCTAAACCGGTAATGATAAAATTGGGCAGAGAAACATGGTACTTACCTCGGCAACTTCAACAAGTATACCTATACCCATACCCGTTGAATTCCGAGCTGCATTTTTTGTAGATAGTAGGGATGATGGACGAGAGGGAAAAGTGAGTTGCTGAATATTTGGGCGTCCCTTTGTTGAGCGCAACATCCGGGGACGATCCATTGCTCGTGGTGAATGAAGGAAAGATAAAATTCCAGTCACGTCCATGGTTCTCAATATATTCTAATGTGGCGCACAATGTAGATTTTCTCCCACAAACCTGCTTTGTCCGCATTGGGCGGTGCTGCCAAAGCTGTACAGTTCAATTACTTTGGCCTCGAGGCAGAAAAAAAAAGACCTTCCACAAGTTTTCCTGTGCATGTTAACTCAGCTCAGATAGGGAGGCACTACTTGTTCCAAATTTGAAGATACTTTCACATAATGGTCCACAAAAAATACAGATAAGTATACAATCTATCCTTGGATGACCTTGACATAGTTGGAAGGGACAACTAGGTGAGTATGAGAAGAAGGTCAGATTGCAGGATGACATCGCACTCTTACCTCCAGTTTGGCCGTTGGATTTTCGTGCAGGCCACCACTTCTTCTCAAACGTCCTCGAAACCTCAAGAATCTCACCCTTAGCGAAGCTCAGTTCTTCTTCCCCAGAATCGCCGGCGCTGATAGCAGTGTCTGTAACGTATTACTGAGTTGTACAATGCAAAGTGAGGGTGATTTGATATAGCTTACAGTCATAAAGGGTTAATGCTCTCTGCAAATATGAATAATTTGAGCTTGGAGCATTACTACTACCATGAGTCGTGATACTGGGTACGGTCAATCGAGACCTGATAGAGTGGCGATCATTCGTCAAGTTATATTCTGATGGTTTACTGAATGGCGTTCTGGAAGCCTCGTTATCAGTAGGAAGTGGATGAAACGGAGGTAATGCAGGTCGTGCAGTGTCTTCCGTCTTCGAAGTTTCTTGAATGGAATAAAGGGTGTTTCGAGGGTCGGGAGACAGCTCCTTACTTTCAGAAAGCGGGGGGGCAGTCGTAGGAACAAGAGTTTGCGGTTCCTCATTATGATTGATTGGCAAATGTGAGTCGGAAGACAATCTGATACGCGCTTCTTCTGTACTTTGCATCATGCTCGAACTATTGTTGAAGATCAGATGGAATGAGACTCACAACACTTGAAGCACGGGAGAATCGCGTTCGGAAGAAAGTACCAAGATCCAAAGAAGATCGACGATTGAAAGAATGATCCAAGCAGCGGCAATCGCGTCGCGAGATCCAACGTTGGAAAAAACATTGCTATCGATGCCCAACGCGCCCAAGACAACGGACATCGAAGCAAAGACAGCTATTTGAAGCCGGAGTATGTGGATGGAATTGGTGTATAGTCCGTACAGTACACCTGTGTTTACAAAAAGCTGTAGCAGAATAGCTAACCATAACGTTGCGACGGTACTGCGGCCATCTGCACATATCAATCATTAGATGATTTCTGGCTACAGAGATACGAAGCACTTACACTCTCTTGTAGCAAGCGCCTGGGATATCAAGGCTATGATCCAAGACGCCTGTAAAACGCAAGGGAATCAGAAAAGCCAGTTGAGAGGGAGCGAGAGATTATGCTGACATTAGCGAAGATGGTTGTGAGGAGAAAGAAAGGGTGAGATAGGAGCGAATTTTCAAAAACAAGCATGAAATGAAATTGAGAAAGATGAACGGATTAAACATCAACTAAACATCAACATGCGCATGATCGTTCATGGATTGATGGGCCGATACGGACCGAACTCGATATCAGCTAAATGTTGACCATCCGTCCACCAGTTCATCAGCTTCCATCAAGCCATAAACTTCCATCAAGGTCTGGAGGGTCAACAGAGCATTACATATTCTAGGCTTGCATATCTCGGCATAGTACCTCCTTTAGATGTATTCCAATATACCGTGTCAAATCACTGCGATAATCATTCAACAGCTGCTTAGACTACTAAGTACTCTACAACCGAGTTTCCTCAATGTTACCCGAAACGATTCACAGCAGTCATGAGAGCCTCTCCCAACAGGCTGTTACATCCAGGCTTCTACGGACCACGACATGCATTATTCCCACCGGGTAATTCGCGAATATGACGCGTGTTCTTAGTTCCAGAATAAAGTGAAATTAATGGTGCCTTGGGGGAAATTCCACTTCCTTCTACTCTTGAAGCTTGAACATGCATCTTCTGGATATTGATTATGCTCGCAGCCAGTTTCCTGCACTCAAAACCGGATTCATTTATGGTGACAATGCAGGCTAGTCCTCATCGATCTTGCGGTACTCCAACACTGAATATCTTATCGATCAGGAGGCTCTCAAGTCGCTGTAAACGTTGCTGACAGAATCTACGAATATCTCCTGAATCACAATGTGCAATTTGGCGCAGATTACTCCGTCTCTGTGGAAAGTACACGTCGAGTCATGGAGGATGCACCCGAAGTGGCGATGAAACTCTTCAATGCACAGTCTCGCGATGAAATTGTTTTCGGCGCAAGTTCGACCATAAATCTTGAGAATTTGGCTCGAGGAATGGATGGTGCTGTACAGACCGGGGATGAATTCATTCTTACCCGTGAACACGAAGGTGAGTTTATAAGATGCGTACTGAAAGGCGACTAACATGGTCACTGTGATAGCGAACGCGGGCCCATGGAAGAGACTTGCGCTCCGTCGTGGTGCAGTTGTCAAATACTGGACACCTACTCCTACAAATCCAAATAATCCATATTCTGTGGTTTATAAAGTAGAAGAACTTTTGCCCCTCATCACTGCCAAAACGCGTATCTTGGCTTTTACGGCATGTTCCAATATCCTTGGGACAATCCTTCCCATCAAAGACATCGTACAAGCTGTTCGTACTGCAGCGAAAGAAAAAGGAACAAAGAAGCTGGAAATATCCGTGGATTGTGTGGCATATGCTCCCCATCGGCCTATCGATGTACGCGATTGGGACATCGACTTTTGCGTCTTCTCTTTTTACAAAGTAGGTGGGTCATGATATACTTATTCTCTAAATTAATCGCCGCGTCGACAAGGTGTACGGTCCCCACATTTCTGCGCTATACGTTCGATTATCCTCTCTACATGACTCTGTTGCTGCGATCACGCACCACTTTCTGAAAGTGGATAAAAAATCTTACAAGCTTCAGCCTGGCGGTCCAGGCTATGAGCTTGTGTATGGTACCACAGGTGTGCTGCCATATTTACTTTCCCTCACTCCGGAGAACGACCTCCAGGCCTCTTTTGACGCGATCGCTGCTCACGAGCAGAAGCTGGTACAGCCCCTGCTAGCGTTTTTGACGGCTCCCAAGCAGATCGAACGCGGCGTCAGGATCGTCGGCGAAGAGAATGCGGGAGTCACTCGTGTGCCTACTATATCCTTCATCGTCGTAGGCGAAAGAGCTACCAAGAGCAGTGATATTGTCAAAGTCTTCGACAAGAAAGGAGGGGTGAGCTCCGTATTACTATGTCATTCAAACCACGATTTTGAACGTTACACAGATCGGAATTCGTTTCGGTCATTTTTATGCTTATAGCCTTATTGATGAATTAGAACCCAAAATCGATGTGGATGACGGAGTGGTAAGGATATCGCTGGTTCATTACAATACGGTGGAAGAAGTGGGAAGAATCGTAGAGATCCTCAAGGAGGCCTTGGAATAAGTTCTGGTAAGTATGTGCATGTTATTACATTCTGAGGCTCATTTTGGTTTGAACTTGCAGGTCTGTTGTCTAGGTATCTCTACCACCGGTACCGCTCGTTCCTGGTCTGAGCTAGTACTTCGTTAGCATACCCTCGTAAGCTTGGGATCGATTAGCCTACTATTTATCATTCGGATTGATTGAATATTTATTCCTTTCCGACCTTTTCCCGGTTCCGACTCCGACTCGTGGGTCGTTCTCTGCCTGAACTCCAATAATGTGTAAAACTATCAACATCTCACCAGGAACAGGCAGTCTGAATATGTACAACAAGTGTAACTCAAGATTGTTCTGGTGGATCCGTTCCTGACATTCGCTATCGAGACAACGAGTATAAGCCTAAAGCCGACAACCGTGCCAAAGGCTACATACGACTTGCACAAGTCTTCTACTATAACAAGAGAGAGCTCAGGAATTTCGGTGGCTGGTTGGTCAA
Source organism: Lentinula boryana (assembly GCA_027886635.1). Classification (NCBI taxonomy): domain Eukaryota; kingdom Fungi; phylum Basidiomycota; class Agaricomycetes; order Agaricales; family Omphalotaceae; genus Lentinula; species Lentinula boryana. Next base: position 32,498 of record MU790563.1, read on the forward strand.
ATTCAGGAACTGTAATTGAGAGATGGCTAATAATTGAATAGGTAAAGACTAGTGAAAGAGGTTAAAGCGGTTTATGAATAACTCCCTCAGCCATCGAGAAAATTCATTTACATGCTGATGCTAAGGCACGTCTAAAGAGCGTTGAGGCAAGGCAAACCCGAGGAACAATCTGGTTCTACACGCAAGCTCTTTACCCGTAGACGCGTATGACAGTTCCTATCTTACGAATGATTCTCATCTACTGGTCTCGGAAGGAAGGGACTCGGATTCTTAGTATTTTGGTTTTGTCAAGTTTGAGTTATACATGAAAACAATAGTTCGCGACGCGCGTCCAGCTCTGCATTGGATTGGAATGAGGCCATGAGCGCTTGACTGAGCGCTCCTCCGGCCGTTAGCCTGCTCTTTGCTCGGCCCGTGCCGTTTTCGGCAAGTATGCTTTAGCTGCGCACTTCTCACTCATGTCGGTTAGTATTTCCAGGCATCAGTGCATACTGTATCTAGGCCTCAGTAACCTGGCCGTATGAACCAGAACAGTGACCACAACGGGAGTATCCACCGCCGTGCTGCGGCATATATTCTCCTGTACACGTCTACATGAGGTAACGCTGCGGGTGTAAATCACAGGCTGTGTTCAATTCGTATCAATCAGAGACGGACATAATCCTCATAGAATGGTGATTTCTTGAACTCCCAGCATTCATTGATATTCGCAGCATCGCGAAACTTGAACTTGAACTCTTCCTTTAATCGTCCGAAGCATCGCTCCTTCGGTCAGGGACACCAATAGCAGCCAAACCGAACTTCACTCTAATGGCTCGTCCGACACGAATTCAAACCACCTTCGACCAAGTCATAGGCTATGAGAATTCAAAGGATCAAAGTATACAACTTGCGACTATCGGCTGCTATGAACATCAGTTTGTACCGACATAGATTATAAAAGGCGACTCGGAATACTCTCTCGATAACTTCATTCTCTAGTTTCTTGCTTCAAGCGTCACAAATGCGCTTCCAATCCTTTAGCTCCCTCTTTTCACTTGTCGCGGTTGTCCCGTCAGCTTTGGCTGTCTTGCAAACAACTGGTGACCTTGTTATTTCTAATGCTGCAGTTAGCCCCGATGGTTTTAGCCGTACCGCTGTCCTCGCTGGGGCGACTGTTGTAGGTGAGCTCGTCACAGGAAACAAGGTAGGTCTGACTTCAGAAGTTGAACGGAATAGCTCCTGAATTATTTCTTCCCCAGGGCGATAACTTTCAGATCAATGTATGTAGAATGAATGTTCTTCTTCTATGCGATGATTTACTTTGGCTACAGGTTGTAAACGAACTGACTGACGACACGATGCTGCGAAGTACGACTATCGTACGTGCAAAAGTCCTGTGTCATCATTCTATGCCTCACACAGAATTTCCGCCAGCATTGGCACGGCATTTTCCAAGAGGGAACCAATTGGGCAGATGGACCGTAAGTATATTAGTCGACGGTTGTTTTGGCTGATACTCACAAATTCTGATATACAGCGCCTTTATCAATCAGTGTCCCATAGCAGCAAACAACTCGTTCTTATATGACTTCACCGTCCCTGATCAAGCGGGAACATTCTGGTATCATAGTCATCTTTGTAGGTTGTCTTATCATTTCAAGTACACGGAATTCTCAAGAATTCCACAACAGCAACGCAATACTGCGATGGACTTCGTGGTCCTATGGTTATCTATGACCCTGATGATCCTTATGCTGACTTGTATGATGTCGACGATGGTACGATTCTCGACTCCGGGTTGAATTCATCGCTTGAACTTAATGTTTACGACAGACACCACGATCATTAATCTCATGGATTGGTACCATGCTAAGGCTGAAACTCTTACTTTCCCGTACGGGTCCCAAATCTCCCTTCCTTCTCATTCTAAAATAAATGGTATACATACAGGGCCCCAGATGCTACCTTGATCAACGGTCTTGGACGGCAAGTTTTTCTCTGTCAAATCTTGACAAATTCTTAATTTCTTTGCAGATACTCTGGAGGTAATGCCACCGACCTAACGGTTATCACTGTCACTTCTGGTACTCGATACCGATTCCGGTTGATTAACTTGGCCTGCGTCAGTGACCCTAAATACCTGATTTTATTGCGTCGAGTTGATGTTCTTTTTCCCTAGGATCCCAACTTCGTGTTCAGCATTGATAATCACACAATGACTGTCATTGAAGTAGATGGTGTCAACCATGAACAATTGGTGGTTGACTCCATTCAGATTTTTGCTGGTATGTGTGAAAATCCTATTTAATAGTCTGGCGGCTTATGTTTCTGACTTGCACAGCTCAAAGATACTCTTTCATTGTAAGTGTAAATGAGGCAACTATTTTCGACGCATTTATCGAAACTTGCCTAGCTTGAAGCCAACCAGACTGTCGACAACTACTGTAAGTGTGAAGCTCTGTCGCAAAAAGGCCTTAACTAACTATTCGCGTAATACAGGGATTCGGGCTGACCCATCTACCGGTACTGCTGGATATGCGGGAGGGATCAACTCAGCAATCTTACGATACAGTGGAGCTGCTGACAGCGAGCCTGGTACACCCGAAGTTACAAGCATTCTGGCATTGAACGAAACACAGCTTGTGGTTGGTTCTATCCAGTTAGCTCTATCATATCATTTACCTGACGAAACCCTCTCTCTAGCCTTTGGAGGACCCTGGTGCTCCCGGAGAACCTGAAGTAGGAGGAGTTGACTATGCCTTGAACTTGGCCCTAGCATTTGTATGTGCACCTTTTCTGTCCTTGTCAATCATTAATACTCATTCGTGCAGACTGGCACGGACTTCACCATCAACGGCTACTCGTTCACTTCACCAACGGTGCCCGTCTTACTGCAAATTCTCAGTGGTGCTGAAACAGCAGATACGCTTTTACCCACCGGATCTGTTTATCCCTTGCCAACTAACTCGTCCATCGAAATTTCTATCCCCTCCGGAGGACTTGCTGGATTCCCTCACCCCTTCCATCTTCACGGTGTATGTTCAGCCTTTTTATTCTGATGGATTATCCCATCTTAATCATTGTATAGCACACCTTCGACGTCGTACGCAGTGCTGGAAGTACTACCTACAACTATGTGAACCCGGTACGTGTTTCTATTTCTCCCTAGCTTGCTATTAGTAACTCTTGGTCTCAGGTTCGCCGCGATGTGGTTAGCACTGGCGCTGCCGGTGATAATGTGACTATCCGCTTCACCACTGACAATGCGGGCCCTTGGTTCCTCCACTGGTGAGTGTTACAGTCCGATGATGGAGACGTCTGATTGACCTTCCATTTTAGCCACATCGATTGGCATCTCGAGGCGTAAGTGCTGTTTTAATGGCTTACTTGAGGCAATTAACTAACTCCATCTCAGCGGTCTTGCAATTGTCTTTGCTGAAGATGTCGCCGACTGGAACACTACCCAAACCCCTTCTGGTGAGATGACTCTTTATTTTTATTGTTCCACAGATCTTTGACCATGCCTTATCAGCTGCCTGGGATGACTTGTGCCCAATCTACGATGCCCTTTCGGCTGATCAGCTTTGAGAGTAAGATTCATTGGTTATTAAATACGTTTCCTAGATTTATAGCTAAATCTTAGTTACAAGCTTTGAATTTCGCCTACGGCATACTGTCTTTTCCTCGAACATTCTAAATGGACCAACCTTCTTTTTGTATTCATAATCTATCGTCTCGTAGGATTCAGTGTCTTTCTTCCAGCTGAACTTTTAATCAAAATAACAAGACTTCCATAACACGTGGTTTATATGTTCAGCTTTGACTTTGAGTCTTGACCATGATCAGGTTCGCGAGGTTTGGCCTTCCAGCTTTTGACGGTCGTATCTCGAGCTTCAAGCTATACCTTGTCTCCTTTGTCTACCCATTATTATGAACCATCAGGAGACCACAAAGACCGGCTGTGCTGTCACCAAGGACCAAGAGACTTGAGGAGCTGAGTCCAAGCTTAGTCCATTGCCATCAAGCGTGTAGTATATAAGCCATGGCTTCGTTCAATCCTTCTCAGAAAACCCTAAATCCACAGCAATGCTTAATTCCAAGGTTCGACCACTTTCTGTATGCCTGACAAGTCACCGATCGATATCTATTCGTAGAAATCTGGCATCTCAGAACACCAAAATGTCTTCGAGCGTGCAATTGAAGAGGACGAACACACTATTTCTGCTTTTGGAGATGTAGCTGCCTCTGAAATTGATTTCATACGTTGCACATCTCCCGAAACCCTTGAACTTCCAAGACAGAATCCGTCTCCTATCAAGCGCCCGGCGCCCCCCTCACGTCGGAAAACCTATGTAAGCTGCTGCATTCAGTTCTATCATCTATCATCTATCTTATTATCGTCAATCAGGGTAATATTGAAGGCTTCACAACTCTCTGTGACAGCCTACGTATAATCCGGGACCAGGCGCGCGTCTCTAGTGAACACAGAAAACCAAAATCACACTCCTTTGAACAGCAGATTTCGCTTTCTCTGAGCGAATCGCAGATACCCTCTTACAGCGGTCCTATTCGAAACACTCATCACACCAAGCCTCAGCAACCACATCAGTTGAATGTTCCAGCTTCACTCACCTGTCATCGGGAGTATGACTTGCCGGGCCCGCTACGTCTGGGAGCAGAGCAACTGTCGCGCAGACTTTGAACAAGGGTCCTTACAGCAATCACCAGCATGAGTTCGGGATTTGATGTAAAATACTATATAACGCTGGACGTCTTATTTCTTCTTCGCATTCATACCGACCGACTTTGTTTAGTCACTCCTTTGAATACTTACCTGGAATGGGATTATCCCTTCCCTTCCCTAAGTTTTGCGGTCCCGTCGCATAAAAGTCGCATCGTGATATACTCAAGGAGCTTTAACTGTAGAGAATGTTCCCTTCTCTTCTTCACTACTAGCTGCAACACAACACCGTTTAATCTATCATTGGCAAATACAAATGTACCAGAAAAAGAAAATGCTATAGAAACACTTGACAAGCCAGCAAACGGAAAGAGAGTACCAAAAAGATATTAATCAAGATAATTGTCATATGTAGTGTAAGGTAAGCAAGTTAGAAGGTGTATGGAAGATAGACTAGTCAGGATGATTCATTGTACAGAAAAGCAAGTTCATAACAAGCATAGCGGGCGGGAAAAACATGACATCAAGATTGAAACGAAAAAAGCAAGAATACGCATAGATATACAACAAAACCTCAATGTTTGACGACACTTCTGCCTCTGCGAACATTGCCGTCCTCCCAGCGCAGTTGTACGTTATCAAGGTCATCTCGCCGATGCCACCACGGTATTGGCGAATTGACGGGTAATGTGACACGATGTTGAACCGTTGATACGGAAAGAAGGTCAACACCAAGTCTACTTCGTCCGACATCCTCAAAAGCAGTGCCGAGTACCTTCTCCTTCCCAGAACCTAATATTCCACCCTTGATACGGACGCCCTCTTCATGCAGTTCAACAACCTGGGTATCTGTAACAGGAACTCCAGTAGTATTTTGCAAGGCTTTCAGTCGCAGATAGACCGGGTTTCCTACGAAACGCGGCCGCAGTATAGGTTGTAACGAAGAGTATGGCGGAGACGGTGACCTTCTCGACGACCGACGAAAACCATTTGGTCCGTATCGCGGAGGAGAAACTGGTCGGCGTTTAGACGACAAACGAACGTGAGTCTGAAGTTGCTCGAAGGACCATCTGCGGAGAGGTAAGCCAGAAAGTGGTCGTTGTGGCTTGAAATGGATGGGAAATGGAAGAGGATTTGGGAGGGCAGTTCGAGGTGGGTGCTCCGCATGATACAGCTTTTGCGAGATCATAGGAATATACTGAACACTATCATCTGCAGGAAACAACTCTATGAGCGTAATCTTAGGTCTGAATCCATTTGGGACTTATGGACAGGACACTATTAGCTTAAGTCAAAACCTATCGTAAAGTACTCACCGGTTGCCGGTTGTCCCACATCAGCATCACTGGACTGCTGACTACTCTTGATGGCTGAAGTGAATAAAGAAACCTCATTTTTGTCCACCCGACACCCTACAGGTCGCAATCTACGCTTTACCTCGCTTGCACCATGATCTCCTACTTTACACTGCTTTTGCCTTTCGTTTTCACGATCCCATTCGTGACTGAACGGACTGACATTGGGAACAGACGCTATAGCAGCAAACATGGCAGCATGCATATAGGCTGACTGAAAGCTCTTCGCCACATCGAGGAAATGGGTCACAGAATGGAGAAGGGTTTTCGAGCCACCAGACAACGCCACTGCGTGACCGGAATTCTTGGATGACCTTGCGGATAGAGCCATATCTAAGGCTTCGCCATCTATAAGTGATGGTGAAGGGTTTACCGTTGCATCTAGGAAGTCTAGAGGAAGGGGAGACTCGTCTTTTCCCACTGGAAGGAGTCGACACACGATGCCTCGATATGCACTAAACGTGCAAGGAACATCCAAATGATCACAGGGACACAAATCTACAGGTGACAACGACGACTGAGACGCGACGCCCTTTAACCAAGCCGAGAAAACACTACCAGTGCGGACCGAAGACTTGGTCGGTGGAGAAGAACCAGGCATTGAGGCCGAGGGTGTTGTCGGCACTGTCGAAACCGAGGACATAGATGAAGATGACATGAATGACAGCCAACTCCCTGACCTGGATACATTACTACTACTGCTCATAGTAGAAGGTCGTGAAGTCAGACTCCCAGAACAATCCGCACATATCGACTTGGACATCGCAGAAGCCACTGAAGTGGAGCTGTTCATTCGCAGCGGTACTCTCTTCTTCATCTCCGCGGTTTTTGATTTACCCTTGCCCTTATCTGCCCTCCGATGACGAAGTCTGTCCTCCCCAAATTGGTTATTAGACGTCGACAATAAGTCGGCAAGTAAAGCATCATCCCTCTTCTGCCTACGCGTCGCCGCAGAGCGAGAGGAAGATATGAGGTCTGCCGTGAGATTATGATGAGGAGTCTTGCTCCGCTCTCTTATGCCGCCCAGGTCCAAGTCGTCGGACTTCGTTCTACCATGCAGAGTATGCTGAGAGCAATCGCGTTGGATGGCAGGTTGAACGGCTTCCGAGGGAAATAATTCACCTCGCATTGCTATAAGGACCTCTTGAACAGAGATAGCAGAAGAAAGCCTCTGGTCAACATCCGATTCTGAGGAAGAGGAGGTAGAGTTTGGATGACTCAATGACTGGGGTGCAAAGAATAACGATGAAGACGGAGTGATTGTTTTACGTACTGAACAGGAATGTGAAGGCGTGTAATCAGTGCTGGACGATGGCACTGCAACACTCGTACGAACAGTCCGTTTTCGTTGGGCGGAAAGTTTCGGGATGTTGGGAAGGGTGTACAACAATTCAGTCTGCGAAGAAGGTAGGGAGTCGGGTCGGACCGTTGGAAGATGAGCATAAGATATACGTGGTAGTGGTGTCGATACTGATCCTTTGGTGGTATTGGTTCTACGTCTTTCGGCAATAACGCGACGTCTTTCATCCTCTTGCTGTCTTTGCTCTTGACGAGCCTTCCTAGCGTCCTCTTGGCGCCGCTTCGCAATATCCCTCATCTTCTTCATTTTTTCCATCTCCTCCTTGGCGTTGCCCCAAACACCTTCGACCCAACCTTCCCAAGCGCGTTCTCTCTCGACTCTTTCTCTCTCTTCTTTCTCGGTTCTCTCTTTCTCCTCCTGCTCTCGTTTCTCATATTCTGTTTTCTCCCGATATCGTCTCGCTTGTTCTCGTGCATCCTCCGCCTCTTTCTGCAAACGCATTCGCTCCTTCTCCTGCCTCTCAACAAGACGTGCCTCATCCTCCGGAGTCATGAGTCCTCCTTTTGGCAAGAACGCGACATCGAAATCTTCGGGTTTAACAGCGTCGAGACGTGGATCCGTGCGTGAGGTGATATCTTGGACGTCTTGGGTCATCTTGAGCAACAGCATTTTCGCTAGCGGTAGGTCGTCGAGAGCATAGGCTATGTGAAGGTGATCTAGCAAGGTGAGAGGCGGTGACGGACTATTGTCCTCGGGGGTGCTGAAATAGGAATCTGATGTGTGAGACTCAGATGTGTCGGGCGTAACAGCCGCGGAAGTCATGGGTGAAGGAGATATGGAAGGTGGGTATGTGTATATTTCAGGACTGGAAACATCTATTTCTTGGATGCTGAGCTCAAATTGCGGTGTGAAGGCAAATTCTGCACCGGTGAGATCTAGGAGTGGCATGAGGGAGGTGAGATGATGGTCGTGCGAGACATAAAGGGCGGGAAGTGGCTGTGCTCACCGATGATGTTTGAATGTTGGGCTGGTGGGCAGTGGCGTTCAGCATTGTTACTTGATCCTGCAGTGGTCTCTGGTTGCAAAGGCAAGGAATGCAAAGTGGAAGTCCCCCCTATAACGATCTCGGATGGAGGAACCTCACAAGCCACAGACCTCATTTCTACAGCTATCGTCGACTCCACCAGAGCCCATCGTTGTCGAGTCCTTTCCTCCGATGCCTTCCGTGCCAGCGCAGCGAGAGAAACCTGTCGGGAACGTCCTCGACGTTGCATGTGCAGCGTCAATTGGGCTTAAGTTTTCTATTCAGTTTGGGTAGCGCTAGTAGACCGTGCTCTAATTAATGGGTAAGCATACAACCATTTTCTGCCAATTGTCTCCTTACTTGCTTCGGGAAATTATCGAGTGTTTAGACTTGAAAGGAAAGAGAGGGAGAAAACTATTCATATGATGACGACTGCTTCTTCAAATATCATTCTTTGATGTGCAAGACCCTGAATATTATCCTTTCTGCGATGGTTACAAAGCTGCCTCGAGGCAATGGGAGTGAGTGCAACAGTCGAGATATGATCTGGAAACCTATGTAAGGGTGTTTCTCACCTCCGTCCCCTTGATTATGATTCTTCAGAGTACATAAACAGCATTCTATTCCTTGTGCAGGTTGCCGTCAAATTTCCCGCAAATCGAACTTCTCAAAGAGGAAGGTAGGGGCTAGAAACTTGGTATCATCTTTCTCAACCCTCCCGAACATTCTAATTCCAATTGCTGTGCTCGAGAGATAACGGTTACATCGTCTATACTCGCCTATACGGTCGGTACAGAACAATTCAAAGCGTGTCCTACACCTCCGCAAATAAGAGATCAAACACGATTGTGGTCGCCACAATCGAGGCGGGGTCGTTAGGCGCTTTCCCCGCATCTTGTGTCGTGAATTTCTTATCATCCAATCACAATATCCTCGGATGTTGCCAGGTTTTGACCCACAACGCTATCGTCGTGGCGTCGGGCATCCTTCTCGGCTCTCTTATCTCGCAATCAACAAAAGTTGTGGAACTTGAGCACCCTCTATGCGCCCACTCAAATCACTCAATCATCGTGTTTAACAACGAGGCCACGTTAGATTGTCGCACAGGACCTGAAATGGTGCACGAATGCCGCGAAAATATCGGATAGGTGTAATCAAGTCTCCTTCTAACCAGTCTAACACGATCCTTCGCCGCTTGCTTTTTTCTAAAGCCTGCCAGTGTTCAGGTAACTTCGACTTGACTTGACTTGCGTTTTGTTGGACGTTCCTCGCATTCCCCGTTCGTTTACCTCTAACCGTTTCTTAACGAATCTAATCTGACCATCCTGGAATCAACAGCCACCAAGTAAATATTCCATCATGCATCCCCACGAAATGCTGTCCAGTTCCCGATGCTGTCAAGATATCCCACATGGTTTCCTATTTCTGTTTCTTTCTTAAGGTTCTTGAAAGCAAGATTGCATTCCACAAAGATCATTTAACCGGGTATATGGATTGTATTCTTTGCCGTCACACTCAACCTGAGGTCAACACAAGACTTCTCGCTCCTCGCTGGCAGATACTCCCGAGGTTTCAACGCTCAGAGAATTTCGATGATATTATCATACTTTCCAATATACTTTCCGTATGTTCCCTCTGGGCCTCCATATTCCGTCATTGCGCCGAAGTTAATCTCAATGTAATTTGGCAATGAACATTCGGACCCTAATTCTGGTAAAAGGATTTTGCAAGAACCTCTAGAGATGACGTTGCCTCGGTACGTTAGCTGTTTCAAACCCAGGCATTTTCTTGGATATAATATGGTCGGCTTCAGGTGTCATTTAACGGAAACCCTCAAAGAATTTAATGAAGGTCGAAATGCGGCTTTGTACTTACCTTACAATTCATCTCTCTCTCATAGTACCAAATGTCTCCGAACTCACTCTCCCATGGTAAAGTTAGCTGTACTGAGCTGAGTATACTAAATTCTCTCTGAATGAAGAAATCTATAGGGAGTCTTTTCTTCTTCTCACAACCTCGAAGACTCCATTCAGTATTCTCAGCCCTAATAATGGCTTCATCACAAAGACAGACTCTGAAATTCTGTACAGCTGAGGACAGGTTTACCAGCCCTCAGCCATGTTCAATATTACTCATCACACTGATAAGCATGTGTGCGTTCATGAACTGGTCAACAGGTTTACCCTCAAAGACGCTAGAACTCGCCGGATGAATGAGAGACTGTTCACAGTTCGTGAATAGAATATATGCTTGTATTTTGGGGTTGCACTAGAATGTTTCAGGTTCCTGGATTTTGAGAGGCCCTATGAAGACACGCTGTATGCGGCGTGTAATCTGACAAGCAGATATCTGGTTAGCTATGGTCACAGGAGTGATGGTTGAAAAGGCCTTGAGGTGCGAACTGTCGAATGGTTGCCTGATATAAGTTGTCCAGTGGTTTTACCTAGATGATTGTATTCGATAGTGACTTGACTTAGATAAACCGAGATTGTAGTCTTCGAAACGTATCACTGTACTAGATTTGTTCTATAGATTGCTAGAAAGAAATGATTGTATGTTACGAACGGTGTCTTGGCTATCCCGGTACAAAACCTGTATCGATGCAGTCGGATTTAAGCCTCGAGGAAGCTAGCTGTTTAATCGATGAGACGACATACTGCACGAGGGATACTATGGAAGCCAAAAGCAAAGCCAGAAGAACTAGCATGACCAAGAGGCGGCAATGATTTCATTGAATAGGGTACTTGTGTGGTTGGAAGATCTTTAGGATGATGAACACCTGGTGACGAGCTTCGTGGCTTGGAGAGTGTCAGAAAAAAGTCACTGAATTACAGAAGACCCAAGTTAAGAGAAAGTTCAGATAACAAAATGATTTATATGATGTCGCAGCCACTAAGCGCCCATGAGAACGCCTCACGTTCTGTCTTCCATCTATTCTGAATCCTTGGATAATCTAGTGTGTCAACATATGCTCTAAATAGAATGTTTAAAATCTCTCGCTACTCGCATTTACCTTCACGTCGGCCATTCTTCTGAACGTGGCTGGATATTACGCTGAATGACACTCAAAGAGTCGTTGACGGACTTGGGGATTCGTGAGTTATCTCTATACTGCTGAGTGTGACTACGACTCTGATTAATGCAAGCTTCGGGAAGCTTAGCTTTACGATGTTCGCCACCCTCGAAGCTGTATTCCGAGTAAGAAATGAACGCCACTCGTGACGTGAACATATTCATTGGACTACCAGGGTTCCTTAAGTACTGCCTTCATGTCTAAAGATATCTCTCACATCGGCGGTAATGCTTCTGACAAGATCAAGAACTTTCTAGTCGACCGCAGAAAACTTTTCACGGCCTTGGGACTTGCTCCTAAACTGGAAACGACATTCGGTGATTCAGTTGTCGCTGCTCTCAAACTTTCGGAAATTTCAATTCACAAGAATGAATTGGAGCCACTGAGTTTAGAGGCAATAGCTGTGTGCAAGATTCGTATAACTCAAGGTGAGTGTTCGAACTCATCTTTCCCTACCATCTCGCTGATAACATTGTTAGACATGGTCAATGGTCATGGAACTCTTCACGGAGGATGCTCAGCTCTGCTCATCGACTTGTGCGTTCTTTCTCCTTCCAATATCCGATCCTTGGTCTGATCATATTGCTCGGACAAGCTGCTCTTCCCTGGCTACGATAGCTCTTCAAATGCACACCACTGGCTTTCCCGGTCTCGGATTCAGTGAAACGATTCATGTTGTATTTCACGCTCCCGCTCTTCTGTGTGTCTTTCTTCGAGATTGAATTGTTCCACTGTGATTGCGCTCAACTCATTCTCCCTCACTTAATAGGGGAGAAGAGCTACGAGTTGTGAATACGTGTACGTCTGCAGGCGAAGTTGTACAGTCGGCGAGGACCGAGGTATGTAGTATCTTAGTACTCTTGATCCGGTGTTCATGAATCCATGTTGAAGATCTGGAGTGATACACACCATAGATTGGTGGTTTCGGGAGTACATGTAACAGTCAAACCACAAAAGCCGAAGGAGCGCAAGCCTAAGAAAGCTATTACTACATCCAAGCTTTAGTTACATACCGTTCAATCTAACACAATGTAAAACTATAAATGACAAGCAATGGCAATGCATATGATTAAATCTACTGGATAGTAGTTTGTTCGGTTCCGGGTAACTCACTTAACGGGAGACCTACTACTTTCTCTTAACGCTCATGTCAAGCGCGATTGTCACGGTTGGCATTTCGGGCAACGGTTCAGAGGAAGTCAAGGCTCATCTCAAGGATATTCCCAAACTCTTTCTCAATAACCGCCCGAATAGTTTTGCCGCTTCAGTCATTACGCGGTTGTCTTTGACTGAAGTATCAATCAAGAGTAATGCAGTAGAACCTCAGCGGAAGGAGGGCTTGGTAGTCCACACTATCACTGTGGAAGAAGGTAATCTATATATGTGCATTTGCGGAGCGATTCTCATTCGATAAGGCTGACATTACTTGCTCAATGCTCAGATATGGTAAACGGAGGGGGTAATATACATGGAGGTTGCTCTGCCTTCCTCATAGATGTGTATGTATTCAAATCCTACCGACACAGACTCAACGTTCAGTTGATACTGGTATAGTTGTTCAACCGCATCCATTATGGCTTTGAAGATTTCACAAGGCTTAGCTACCCTCGAGTAAGTGCACACTGTATGTGTTCTCATCGTGCCGTCAACAATTTCCTAAATTCGGTATGTTCTCTAGCGTATCTCAGTCGTTGAACATTGTCTATCATGCTCCTGCTGCAATGTAGGTAGTCTCCATTTCTAAACGTCTCTTGGGTCTCTGACTTGGCGTATGAAAGTGGGGAAAGTTTACGGATAGTGAACACGACGATGACTGTAGGCAGACGGGTGGCTTCAGCAAGGACTGAGGTTCGTTATCTGTTTGAATAATTTAATTTCTCTGCATAGAAAGATTGATTGACTCACTACGTGTTAGATCTGGAGCGAAACGCATCATCGACTGGTAGCATCCGGAGTGCATATTAAAATGGAGCCTAGTCCAACAAAATTGTAGCATCATTACGTGCACCGAATCACACAGGACCTAGGAGCGTATTAAGGCGCGCATTTTCACCATAAGGAAAGGTGCTTGGCAATGGATTTTGTGATACCGTATCTTCACTGTTGACTGATTGAATTCGCGGTGCTATGCATGAAATCCTGAGTGAGAACAGTTCGTCGTTCTTCGAGTTCTAGATCTTACTAGCCAGCAGAAATTTAACGTCTAAGAGAAATAGCCGAGTTGAGAGTTTCAGTTAGATAGTTAGATGGAGTATTTGCTGCAGTTCCTCATCGTATCAATATGGAACTCGTTCTATTGAACAGGGAAGAACCCACTGGCTTCCTCACAGCACGTTAGGATTCAACATCATGCCACGCGGGCTTTCCGGAGCGGTTTTTGGGTAGAAGAAATGCTCATTGAGATGATGAGTATTAATTACCGGTAATAGAACGCTATGACTGGTGCTTGAGTACAAGTTTCATCACGTATGCATCTTCTCCATCACCGTCTGCGCTCTTCATCAGCGAATAAGTCCAAGTCCGGATCCAAGCGAATACTCACAATACTTCTTCTCCACCTCGGCCACCTCAAATCCCAAAGTATCTCTGTACAATCCTATTGCGGCGAGATTCGATTTGCGAACGTGCAGCGACACGTATTGGGCCTTGTAAACCGAATACATCGCGTCTTCTGATGTGGGGTGAACGCAGGATGATAGCAAAGTAACGATTGCGTACGGGAAAGCATCATGAGTCTTTTAGCAAGCCCCAAACGTCGGTATGACCTCAAGACGGAGATTGAGTTGACGTGACCGTGTATGTCGCCTCCCTTTTCCTCTGATTCCTCTTCACTAGATGATAAGGTCATGTAGGAACGGCATGTCTAGAGGCGACCGAAAAAAAAGACACGCACATCTTTGCCAATACATACCCTACAATATGACCCTTGTCGTTCTCTGCCACGAACGAGAGCTGAGGCCATGTCATGATATGATACATCCCTGAATTAGAGCATAAGCTAATCTTTCTGGAGTTGCTGTACGAGCCTTTGGCATTTACAGAATTTCATCAACTGGATGTGAGATGGTCAACAAAAGTGGCTCGAGATTCAGAGTCGAAATGGGACGCACATAATTTTCAGGCAGGTTGACAAGATTGCCAGCTTTCGAAAGTATCAGAGTCTCGTCGGATCATCGAGAGGTAAGGGATATATACCTTGCATTCCAGCAAGATCTTGAGGCTTTAAGATAGAAGCAGTTAAGCATTATTGACTTCGGAACGTTGAAAACCAGAAAAAGAATTACCGCACCTGTACACTCATACAGGAATACAAGGCGATTCATTTGTTTGAACGGAAGCCTTAAATTTAGCAGCACGCACCCTGGCTAGCCTTATGTTCATAACAAAGGTGAATTTGAGAGCAAACAAGATAGGGAGATGGAGGTTGGTGAGAAGATCTTCATTGATTCATACGCCCGTTTAAATGATACCGTTTATGATGATACAAGAATGATGATACAAGATACACGAAGATCGTATATACGTTAGAAAATAAGGAAGTCGTGATTACAGTAGATTGAGTTGTGGTAAGAAAACATGAAAAAGCCCGAAGACCACAAAAAAGATTATATATTTACATGAGCACCGTCGATTCATGAGGTTCAAACCTTCGCCCCAGTTGGGCCCCCAGTCTGGCCAGTCCCCCATCTACCGTGCAAAGGTTCGTGTATACTTCCATAGCCATTATTTCTAGCAAGGAAGAGCATAGTAGAGAACCCAATAAGAGTCATCGTGATGAAGCAGAGCCAGGCGAATGCAACAATAACGGTGAGTATGTCGCAGGTGAAAACACCAAAGCACACGCCGAGGTTTGCCCAAAAGTTCTGCGAAAGCATGAATACGAGCTGCGAGCAGGCAAAGGAGGCTAGTACACACCGTAGCTATAGCTGTTCCAACAAGGAACATTATCCAGATAATGAGAAACCCAATGGCTTCATGCCAAAAAGTGGTCACAGGACCATTGACTCGGATGGTATGGATAGTATGAATTCTGCGAATTGATAGATATCAGAAAGGACCATGATATAGAACTTGGAATAGCACATACATGAACCATGACCAAATAATTGCGAGGACGGAGGTGACAAGTAACTCAACAACGATAGGATCTTAAGGGAATTAATGAGATCCGAGATGTCTGCACCTTCTCAGATCAGCCACGCACCAAAAAAACTAACTCCAGGAGCAAAGTTCAGGGTCTGATGAATCCTTGCTGCTGTAACCCCGAGCAAGACAATAGAGAATAGGGACTAGAGATTGCGGGATATTGAGACTGAGGCCTGAGAATGATTTCAGAGTACTCACCAAGGCAAAATACAGGCCAAGGCGAGTTGCAGGAGCATGATGGGAGACCATAGCGAAAGCGAAGACTTTTTGCGTTGGTTGGATAAAAATGAAAAGACGGAGGGTCGTAATGAAGCTCAAGTTATCGCGAGTGGGTTTTTATAACTTTGCAGCTAAGCTGTGACGACATTCTCAGATAATTGGGCTTGGGCATGTCATGCATGGGGACGAAGACTGGACGAATAGAGGATTGGAGCATTGTATCAGTAAAAGATGACGAAGCTATCAATAAATTGACAATAAGCGCCCTCTCACGAGTGACGAACTCCGCAAGCATCTTTTATTACTAAAATCACTAGTAGCTCTCGATGCTAATAGTACTAGAAGTTTGCAGTTCATTCTCATAATCAAGTCTAGTGTAGCAAGATGCTGAACAGGTAATATGGGTTGTACGTGTTAAGGCGCGCAGAGATCTGTGATAATACGGACATGTCTTAGTGCCAGTCTGTATATTACCTGTAATAATACAGGCAAGTCTACAGCAATGTAAGTACAAGTACAATAACAGTATAAACAGTAAGCTCACCTCAGCGCCAGTATAAGATATCGATTACTAGCATCTGAGGTTCGCTGAGGCAGCATTCAGTATTACAGTAAAATGAAGAGACAGAAGTCACACGAATCACACCATGACTTCACCTCAGGCTGAGGCTGAGGCTCAATAAACCCAAGTAGGTTTGATAAGTTCCAGGTGGGCTTTGGGCGAATATTTGAGGCCTTTACCATTTGAACCAGCTTTCTCCGCCTCCATTCGCATTTGAACACTCCGGTGTATGCAAACTCCATCAGAAGACTGCTCTGGTATGTGGCGAGGTCGGGCCATGTTGAATCTGAAATGATAAACAGAAGACCGTCAACCAACGCGTCCTTCAAGTTCGGAACAACAGTACGAACCCAAAGTATGACACCCAATCATCGCACTTCCTCTGATATCGAAATTGCATCGGGATCACCTCCAGAATCCACCACAACGGTGATATCTTGAGTTGGTCATACTTGGGAGATAGTACGTCCATGAGATCTTCCTCCTCTTCCGACAAAATCCGCGTCTTTTCATTTTCATTCTGTTTGGCATCTTTCATTGAATCGGCTCCCAGAGTAGTGGAATCCACTGTCGATTCTGAACTTCGTCCTGGTATCAATCTTCGGGTACCGGACAGTACTCGACGCCAAACAGTCAACTTATTCTTCTTTCTAGGAACAGGCTCAATGGTATGATTTTCACCTGATAGAGGTTGAAGCCGAGGAGTGACAAATGGGTACAGAGTTGAGGGATCTAGTCCGATCGACTTTAGACGTTGCGAGTTGAACATCATCCCTGTATTCGCTTTGAAGCACTCCCGAACCATCCAGCGGAGACTGATACGCGCAAGAGAATGTCGCGTGGAGTTCTTAACTGAGCCTCCTCCAACATCTGTTGAGATTATGGTACACAGGTCAGCAGGTAAATGTCATTTCAGAAAAAGCTGTAAGGGTACATCCTTACCACAGTGACATCCCTTGGATCATCAAAATATAGGTTAGACCGAATGAGAGAACGCCACCAAATTAAAAGTACTCACAGCAAACCATACCTCTTGCACATCCGTCGGAGTCGTATTAAATTCGCTGTGCATTGAGAACCGCTCTTCGAAATCACTTAGGCGATTGTCTTCGGAACTCTCCCATTCAATGGAAGCAGGCAATGGACTGAGCCGCGGTTTCGGGCTTCTTGACACCTGGCGGACACGTTCTTTACCAATCGAGCGATATGAAAAACCAGAATAAGTAGGTCGACTTGGTGGTAGGTCCTGTGGAGGTTCTGAGCGTGAATAAGGAAGATTCCATAAATTAGGTTTGAACTTGGCGCGCCGTTCATCGAGGGATATTGCGTGTCTAAATGTGCGAACGATAGTATTGGAGGTAGTAAACGGAAGTCGTTTAGGTATCAAACCCACAGAATCCACAGTATCCTGTTATGGTTTGAGTCCTAGCTTCCCGCTATTCTCGAAAGAACTTACCATACTCCTAGGAAGTGAATAGTGACGTCCCTGCAGAACGCTTCCTTGAAAGCATTTGATTGCTCCCACCCAGTCTTGTCTACCCTCGTATACATTTTGTACGCGAATGGAACTTGCTGGAAGTTGTCTTTAGAAAGCAGTCCTACTTTGTGAAGCATGCCTGCAAGACTTCAGAGAGTCAGTCAATAACAAAAGGACCTGTGCAAAAATCAATTAGTGCACCTTCTGGCTGTGTATGCGCCTCTTGAGAACCCGAACATGCAGATACGATCACCAGCCGTATCTTGACGAGACAGGTCAGTATTTCATGCACGGAATGCCAGCCGCTATAGTATTGCACGCACAGTTCTGCATCAGAAATTCGTACCCGTCTGGAAACGAGATCAGATTAGGACACATTACTCTCTGAAGCTCAAGGAGCGGCATCCCTACCCATAACATGCGCATTCAGTTGGTTCGCGAATAGCATATCCGTTGCCTACATTGTAGATATCAATACACGTCTCAGCAGACAGCTAAATCACTACCTTCGATATCCTGGACATCATGGGCGTCGCGACTTTTGGAGAAGTGTACGTCCCGATACCGGCCTGCCAAGGATTTCATGAGTGCACATCTAGTACGGGGCCCGGGATGAAGGCATATCCAACCTGATAATAAACCATCTGTTTCGAGAGGTCATCCTTTCTCAATAACGAACAGACCTGCACGATGTTTGAGTTATCAACGTCGAATTGGTCACCGGTACCTTCATAACAGAGGTGGCATTTAGCCATGGAAGATCAAAGCGAAAGAGAATTCACCATCAAAACAAAGAATCAGAGTACGATGATCATGCTCGGGCGGTATAATTGGAGTTACTATACGCGAATCCACCCTGTATTCTCGCAGAGGTCGTGGCCGAGAACGCGGTGGGGATGCAGTTGAGGCGTCTTCTGCTGGAGGGTCCACCGAAAATAACAGTCCTTTCGGCACGTTCGATTCCTCTACCTTCTACCAATCGTCATAGATGTGTCGCCAGTCGCGTCTCGTTGATGTTGCGTGCTCATGAGCGGTATAGTCGTCTATTTGAAGGATAGGAGGTCGTGACGGAGAAAGAGGAAAGAATGAAATGACAAGAGGGTCTGATATCTATGTCTATATATTTTGGTGGATTTTGATGCAGTGCGGACATCCATCATTACAGGGTTGAACGCCAAAAAGGTATATAATTAGTGGAGCTTTGGGCTTGAAGACGACTTGTAAGCACTGCATACTAGGATCGAAAAGTTCGGGATAGAAAAAGCAAAGGGGGTAGAAGAGTGGAACAATTTTCAAATTTCAGTGTTGTAGGCAACGTGAATTTGGGGAAATTTTAATCTGATCATGGGTTGACAGTCGAAATAATACATGATAAGTTTGACGGAGAGAAGAACAAAAGGGCTGATACTGTACACTAATCGATCCAGGTAACATATTGCGGATCAAACTTCGCTTTCGGAACGTACTTCGCACCGTTCTCATACTGTGCCTCCATTCGCATTTTCACACTCCTATGTATCTTTATACCCTGCTTTTGCCTCGGAATTCTCCTGGCCCTTCCTAGGTTGCACGCAATCTCCGACACAAACTTCCCGGAGCCATCGTGGAATTTGTTCTTTACGGGCCAGAACTCGAGTGCCCACCATCCAGGAGCGAGGCTCAATTGGTCGTAAATGGGGCTCAAAGCATCTTCCAAATCAAGTTCTTCTTCTGTTTTGAATATACTAGTTTCGGCGGCTTCCTCAGACGGAGGTGGATTACGGGGAATGCGTCGAATGTGAGCAGATGTCACCGGAAGCGGATCAGGACGAGGTTTAACTTCGGGCCACAAAGAGTCGGGGTTGAGTCCCAACGAGCGAAGACCTTCGGAGTGGAACAGAATGCCGGTATTGGTCCTGAAACATTCGCGAATCATCCACCGAAGAGGAACTCTAGCGAGATTAACTGTCTCTGTATTCGAAACAGATCCTCCTCCGATATCTATGGTCAATGTTAATACCTGGAAAATGACAACCAGAAGGGCATTTCTTACCGCAATGACAGCCGGCAAACCAAACCTGGTAGCAAAAGAAATCAGCAATCCTCATACCCGTTCAGTATCCTGAGACACATACTTCCTCAATGTCAGTCTTCTGGTTTGCGTCCCTATGAAAACGGAGGTGTTCCAAGTCAAGATGACGGTGATGATGATGTGGATGCTTTCCTCCATCCTTAACGTCATCGGTATGGTTATAGTCAGAAGGAGGGTTCCAGAGGTTAGCCTTGAATTTTGCACGACGTTCATCCAACGACAAGGCGTGGCGGAATGTTTTCACCAGCGTATTTGATGTCGTGAAGGGTAAACGATGCGGAACCAAGCCCACTGAGTTCACAGTATCCCTGTAATAATATCAGCATATATAATAAGGTAATGAAGAGCACATAGCTTACCAGACACCGACGAATTCGATAGTAGCATCAACGGAGAACGCCTTCTTAAAGGCAGCGGATTGTGCGTATCCAATCTCATCGTCGCGGGTGAACATTTTGTATGCAAATGGAACTTGTTGGTGGTTGCAGGCGGGTAAAATCCCGACCTGTATCGAAATCATTCCTTTGTACGAGGGTAAAATGAGCTATCCTTCCTACCTTGTGAATCATTCCTGCTAGACTGTAGGATCATTCTAATTGGCACTAAATCACGAATGTAATCAGATGCAAACACATACCTTCTAGCAGTATATGCTCCCCGCGAAAAACCAAAGATGCAGATACGATCATCAGCTTTGTCTAATCCCAGGTGAGCAGATTGTCTCCACGAATCAGAAGAATTGGAATTGGTGACTCACAGTTCTGCATGAGGAATTCATAGCCACCTAGTAGTAAGATGGATCATCAGTTCCTCGTAAAGGCAATTATCTTATTCGAAAACGAACCCATAACGTGAGCATCCAAGTACCATCCTAATTCCGTTCAACCTATACGCGAATTTTTAAATCACTGGATTCGTACCTATCGCCATATCCACGGTCTATTGAAGGTAGACATTTAGGTTGAAACTGTGAAAGCATATACTATAATTCGAACCTTGGAGAACTTAGCCATCAATGGGGTAGCGACTTGCGGCGAAGTGTAAGTCCCAATACCAGCCTACGCAGACAGTTATGTAATTCGAGTTGGACGCCAGAGCTGATATTTTCTCACCTGGTAGTAGACCATTTGTTTATCTCTGTCGTCCTTTTTGAGGACAGTGAATAATTGCACGATATTCGAATTGTCAGAATCAAATCTGGTGATGAGGAATTGATCGAGTGCTGCAAGGTTAGATGAGAAAGATAGCGTACTGGTCACCAGTTCTGCATTTGGACACAGAAAGGTGAATACGAGATTGAGAAGTGTACTACTCGACGTACCCATCAAAACAAAGGACGAGGGTGCGGTAAGGATGTGCGTTCAATGGAGGCACGATGTCAGAGCTAGTAGCAGAGCTGGTCGAGTCTTGGCTGTCTGTTGAAGATTCTCTACTGATCGGTGATTTCGACAGTGCTTGTCCGCCCAAAACCGAGTTTGTAGAGGCTGCTGTGCCATTTCGGACGTGCTTGTTATCAGAAGGAGTGGTCATGGTGTGGAGGATTGATTTCTTTCAGTGTATCGGCTTTATAACGTCTACCTTAAGCGAAGGTTTCCGTGTCCGAATAGGGTAGGACGTCACTTTTCTCAGTTGATTACTGCATATTCGGAGACGAGCATGTAGAATAGCCATAAAGATAGGGTAAGCACCAGATCTAGTGTAATTATGAACCAATAAACTGAAAGAATGGCATTGAATGATAGCTTGCATGCTGCACGTCAATCTTGAGAGGTTTCCGATATCCAAAAATTCTTCCAACGATAATTACGGAGAACGAATCAGGAGCCGACCTGGTCGATACTTCCCCTTTGAACGTGTCATAAGGTCAGTCGCTGCCAGCAGAAGAAAGAAGAGCTTCCGGCGCTTGTGGCTTATCATTGTATTCAGCTCCAAACTAGAATTTGCCCCCTTGTATTTTTCTAAACCATCTTGTAGCTCATACTATTTAGCATTTAGCTCAGAGAACTAGCGCGTAGAGTCTAAGCCTCAATAACGTTGCTGATGGGATATACTTTCTAGGAAAATTCTTAGGAAGGAGGTCGTAACCAACGTGCTCAACTAAAGTATAGAACCCCTCCAGATGTACACAGCAGCACCAAGTACAACAGTCCCGGTATTTCGAAGTGCATTGAAGGTGAGCCTACCATCCTCATCAGATACCACACCGTAAACTAACAAATATCCTCTCAGCAGATATTTTGCCTGATATTGAAGAATTCGGTCCGAATTTTGGTAATGCCGAAAGCTGGGCTAAAATGGGGCATTGTTAGGGCCGTGCTTCCAAGGAGGGACTGAAATGGCTGAAGTTGCCGATGAGTGGTCCGAAGCTTCGATATAGTGTCCGAAGTGGCCGATGTATAGGCCAAAGGATCGTGGGAACGATTGGGACTCGAAGGGACCGAATGGTTCAGAAGACACGTAGGAGTGAAGCGAACCTTGATCCGTCTATTAGGATGGATCCTCACTATGCCAAGTGGTTCTGGAATGGATTCGGACGATGATGGACAGTAAAGGGACAATAAAAGGAAGAGGAGTGACTGGGATGGAACCCAAGGCAACCCAAGTCAATATTGAAACTGAGGAATAGTGTACAAGGTATCTAACCTTATATACAAGTAATCCTAATTGTTAAATAAAAGACAATAAGTGAGAAAGATTAGAAATAATACAATAACGGCGTTTCCTGAGAGCCGACAGGCGTGGGAATGCATCGATAATGATGACGGAGTGTCAGGTGATGTATCCGAGGTTGTTCCGAAGCCATTGGGCCAAGGGGCACCATTTGAAGTCGATCGAGATTGGGATTGGACTTGGAAACAAACTCGTGAATGAATCGATGGATCAATTGATCGACCGGTTGTTCGAATGACCGATTGATTGATTGATTGATCGGAGCGTCGATCAGTGATCGATTGATCGACCGGAGCGTTGGAATGTCAAAGAGTGATCGATAGGCTAGGGAATCAAGCCGGAAGGCCTGGTGGGGTTTGGCATGGATATAACAGGCTTTTCGGTCGGTTCGAAATTGTAGCTGAATAGAGGGATTTCAGCTCAGCTTTTGGTAGAAAATACATGTATATTGAATGTATAGCTTTTGGTAGAAATGATATATGTACTGAGTGAACGAATTTCAGGGTAAATTTCAACTATAATGAATGTATGAATTTCAGGGTAATACAAAAAGCAAGATGAAAGCTGATAGGCTGATTGTGCATCTGAAATGAATACTTTTGGTCAACATTTCAGGATATACAAAAAGCGGACTGAAGAATCAAATTTTGGGAAGGTTGAAATGTTGTAGCCGCATCCTGTGTCAGTGACTTGCTAGCTCACAAAAGGCCAGGCATCACACAATGAGAAAAGATCAAAAGGATAGTATAAAGGTGATAGGAGATTAGCTCCAAACACAAGTCTAACTACTGAGGAGAATAGATGAGATCAGAGATAGAGAATACTTCCACAAAACAGTATCTCTTATGTACGTATGCTAAGATGAATCCATGAGAACTATCCTGTGTTGTAACCATGAGGCTCTACAATAAGAGTCACCTGTATCCATAAGTATAGCTGTCCATATACAACAACAAAACAATAAAGCAATATAAAGAGCATGTGGTTACCAAAGGTAAATGGTGACAATCTCTCAATGGTCTGACAGACACAAGAGAGTTGCATCAATGATCTACAGTAATTGCAATAACGCAAGAGCGGCGAGGCTGTCATGTGTACATAAACAAAAGAAAAGGAAAAGACAAAAGAATAATACAGACACATGTACAAGTGCCTACAGCGCTAATGTACCTAAAAGGGAATGGGTGTCTAAAGTACTAAAAGGGAAAGAATGAAAAGAAAAAGAGTCAATTCATAACAACAAGTGCCTACAGCACTAATGTAACTAAAAGGGAATAGGCATTTAAAGTACTCAAAGGGAAAGAATAAAAAGAAAAAGAGTCAATTTGTAACACAATCCTTTGCTCAACTCACCATCTAGTCATTGTGTATTGTGTCCTTGTTCCCATTCTACTTTTGGTTAAGTTTCTTTTACATACATTCAATATATTGTTGGACATATATTTGTGCTTTCATTTAATATGTGTTAGGGCCATGCTTCTGAGGAGGGACTGTAAGGGCTGAAGTTGCCAATAAGTGGTCCAAAGATTTCAATATGATGCCCAAAGCAGCCAATGTATAGGCTGGAGGACTGTGGGAATGGCTGAGGCTCAAAGGGACTGAATGGTATATGTTAAGATCATGCCAAAGATCTTAATACATGCACTATATATAGTTCCAATCACCTATGACAATTACCTTGTCATAGTGGCCTTTTGGCTCAGTTGGATTTTGTGTTAGTGGTTAGGCACAGCTTTCACAGTATAGAAGTCATGTAAGGATGAAGCAAACCTTGATCCATCTATTAAGACAGATTCTCACTATGCCAAGTGGTTCTAAGATGGGAACAGACAGTAATGGACAGTAAAGGGATAATAAAAGAGAGAAGAGTGATTTGGATGGAACCCAAGACAACCCAAGTCAATATTAAAACTGAGGAATAGTGTACAAGGTATCTAACCTTATATACAAGTAATCCTAATTGTTAAATAAAAGATAATAAGTGAGAAGGATTGGAAATAATACAATAACAATGTTTCCTGGGGACCAACAGGTGTGGGAATACATTGGTCATGATAACAGAGTGTCATGTGATGTATCTGAGGTTGTTCCAAAGTTACCAGGCCAAGGGGCACAGTATGAAGTCAATCAAGATTGGAGTTGGACTTGGTAACAAACTCAGAAATGGATCGGCCAGTTGATCAAATGGTTGAATGATTGGTCAGAACATTGGGATGTTGGTATAGTGATCAATAAGCTCAGGAATTGGGCTGGAAGGCATGGTGGGGCTTGGCAGGGATATAACAATATGCTGCTGCTGTAACTATAAGAGCACACCTTTATTCCTCTGTCTCTGTAGCATACTTTCTTGTTGCCAGCAAATGCATCAATCAGCATAATGTGACAGATGTGTTATATCCATGCCAAGCCACACCAGGCCTTCCAGCTTGATTCCCCAGCCTATCAATCACTATTCAACAATCCAGCATTCTGATTGATCATTCAATCATCCAATCAATCCATTCACGAGTTTGTTATCAAGTCCGATCCCAATCTCAACTGACTTCATACTGCGCCCCTTGGCCTGGTAGCTTCAGAACAACCTCAGATACATCACATGACACTCAGTTATTGTGACCAATGCATTCCCACACCTGTTGGCTCTCGGGAAACCTCATTATTGTATTATTTCTAATCTTTCTCACTTATTGTCTTTTATTTAACAATTAGGATTACTTGTATATAAGGTTAGATACCTTGTACACTATTCCTCAGTTTCAATATTGGCTTGGGTTGTCTTGGGTTCCATCCCAATCACTCCTCTCTCTTTTATTGTCTCCAGAAGGCACTCTACGGCCTGAAGCAGAGCAGTTGTTGTTGATACCAGTGGTTAGTAGAAATTTTGGTAGAAAATCTTGGTTTTACACAATGTGAAGTTGATCAGGCTATATTTTTCAAGTGGGAAGGGAAAGAGAGAATTGTCATTGCAGTACATGTAGATGATTGCACTATAGCAGCAACATCATTGGACAGAATCAAGAAGTTGAAAGCAGGAATCTGGAAATATGTGGAAGTATCAGATTTAGGTGAGCTGCACTGGATTCTCGGGATCAAGGTCCAGTGGGACAGAGATAGCTGGATTGTGGCACTCTCTCAACATGCCTACATTGACTCCATCCTACGGTGTTATGGCTTCAAAGACTTGAAGCCTGTCTCCATCCCAATGGACTATCCCAAATATCCATCTCAGCTCTCTGCAATCTCCTTCCTCCACTTCTGCAATTGCAGCCATGCGCAATGTCCCATACCATGAGGCTGTGGGGTCCCTCATGTGGGCTAGTCTTGGAACTCATCCAGACATCTCTTTTGCCGTAACCTTGTTATCTCGATTCATGAAAAATCCAGGTGAAGAGCATTGGAATGAATTGAAAAGGGTATTTTGGTACTTGAAAGGCTCAAAGAGTCTCTGGCTGAAGTTTGGAGGAAATGCAAAGGAGTTGGTTGGATATGCGGATGCAGATGGAAATATGACAGAGGATCGTCATGCTATTACTGGGTATGCATTCCTTCTCAATGGTGGAGCAGTTTCATGGGCTTCTAAATGGCAGGAGATTGTGACTCTATCAACCACAGAATTGGAATATGTTGCTGCTACACACACTACCAAAGAAGGTCTCTGGCTCCAATCTCTCCTCACCCAAGTCTTCTATCCCCTCCGTGACTCAACAACACTCTTTTCCGATAATCAATCCGCCATTGCACTTGCAAAAGATCAACAATACCACACTCGTATGAAGCACATTGATATTCAATATCATTTCATTCGCCAGGTTGTCAACGAGGGATCATTCCAACTTATCTATCGTCCAACTAATGATATAGTTGCAGACATTTTAACAAAAGCTCTGCCACCCACAAAAGTGAAGCACTTTGCTTCGGAACTTGGTCTAGGTTCACTTTGAGGGGGAGTGTTAGAGATATGGGCATCGGTATGCAAAGCGCCCTAGTCGGTTATCTCTCTGTATGATTCCCATCTATTACATATATTCTTATCTGCTGCATAGATGTACTTATCTCGGAGGTTATCTCCACAGAACCACTTTTCTGTTGCTTATATTCAGGTGATGTTCCATTGTTATACCCCAGAGTCTATCTTCTGCTCTGGGGTGAGTTTCATTTCTTTATTGATATGTCTACAATATACTGATAGTTTTGTAGCATTCACTGTTAAGATCATGCCAAAGATCTTAATATATGCACTATATATAGTTCCAATCACCTATGATAATTACCTTGTCATAGTGGCCTTTTGGCTCAGTTGGATTTTGTGTTAGTGGTTGGGCACAGCTTTCACATTCACTAACAAAGTACATTGTTAGGTACTTACTCAATAAAGAGTCTATCTTTTGCTCTGGGCATTCCTAATGAAGTACATCATCTGGTCTAACACTTGATGTATGTCAGCGACTCGCTAGCTTACAAAAGGCCAGGCGTCACACAATGACGAGAAGTCAAAAGAGATGTATAGTGGTGAGGGTAAGACCTCCTAATACTAGTCTAGCTACTGAGGACTCGAATAGACGAGATCAGAGATAGAGACTACTCTACGAGGTATGCTACCTTATATACATATCCTAAGTGTCACAAAGAGGTGACGACAGTGGCAAGACTAAGCGGAGGCTTAGGCGGAAACGGACAGATACTGATCCCAACAACAAAGTTATATTCATAATAAATACAGAGTAGTAAGCAAAAACATACCTGATCCCAACGACAAAGAGGTCAAGATGAGGGATCAGGCTGTGGGGGCTGGCTTATATATACAAAGGCGAGGTGCAGGAACGATGGTGTCATACTGTACAGTTCAGGAACAAGGAATGAAGCAGAATGGGCTGGAAGGTTCCGGATCGATTGTGATAGGTAAAAGTGATGGAATGATGTATTGTAAAGAAAGGGAAAATAATAGGGGTCGCTCACTTCATGACACTAAGATGAATCCATGAGAACTATCTCGCGTCGTAGCCATGAGGCCCTACAATAAGAGTAGCTTGTATCCATAAGTATAGCTGTCCATATACAACGACAAAACAATAAGGCAATATAAAGAGCATGCGGTTACCGAAGGTAAACGGCAATGATCTGTCAATGGTCTGACAGACACGAGAGAGTCGTGTAGACAATCTATAGTAATTACAATAACGCAAAAGCGGCAAGGCTGTCACGTGTACATAAACAAATGTAAAAGAAAAGATAAAAGAATAATACAGATGCACATACAAGTGCCTACAGCGCTAATGTACCTAAAAGGGAATGGGCATCTAAAGTGCTAAAAAGGAAATAATAAAAAGAAAAAGAGTCAATTTGTAACAATGTAGTGAGGATCCATCCTAATAGACAGAGCAAGGTTTGCTTCACTCCTATGTGACTTCTGAACCATTCAGTCCTTTTGATCCATTCCCACGGTCCTTTGGCCTATACATTGGCTGCTCTGGACACTATATCAAAACCTTTGGACCACTCATCAGCAACTTCAGCCCTTTCAGTCCCTCCTCAGAAGCACAGCCCTAACAAGATGTGTTACTGCTGCAATCAAAATGCAGCATATCCTGGTTTTTGCTTGGGCAACACCCAATGCAATGAGAAAAATCATTAAAATCTGAAGACTTAGATATTGGGATTTTGAATGATTTAGAATTGATTGTTCTATTCAGAACTTTAATAAATTCAGTGATTATTCCACAATAGGATGTTCAGCACAAGTTGGCTAACTATAGTATAGTCTTAATTTTTTGGGGGTCATCGGATTGATGTCACACTTTGTCTAATTGTCATATCAGTATTATTTTCGAAGCTTGACCTACTCTGTCTGAATCTGTCAATGTTTGCCTTTTGAGGTTTTCCTGATGAGATTGACCCCAAGGGTGTTATTCCAGTGCATTCTTTGTCGCTTCCTTTGCACGGATGCCAAACTCTGATCCAGCTCCCAGCTACCTCCCGACAAAAGTAAACCAAGTCGATCAGTGGAGACCACAAGTTACTGGATTGCCCAATGACCGTAGCTTGTAGAGACTTGTGACCCCCCAAAGGACCATATGTGGGAGGTCGGCGAGATCTTTGGTACAAAATGTTAGATTTCTAGTGCCTATGTAAGTATACGAAGCCCCTCAGAACAGTAATAGGTTCTCTAAATACCTAGTGCCTATGTAAGTATACGAAGCCCTAGGTAGTTAATACGATGAGCGTGAATAACATGAGCCCCGAGTAAGGAGACGTACCCTCAGAACAGTAATAGGTTCTGAGGGTCGTTTCCCGAAACCCATCTGTTTATAAGTCCGTAAGAGTATAGTAAAATTTCCAGGGACTCCGAGTCTGACTCGAGCCCTGCACCCTGAAACCACGTCCACAAAACACCCTCGTCGGGCTGTCCAGCGGAAGCAAACCAGAGGTCCATTATCCCGGTTTCCCTCAGAACGCCAACGCGATCACCTGACTTGTACGCGTTACTTCTGACACTCCCCCTGGCGTTCTGAATACCACCAGTCGAGTCCTAATGCAGAGACGATCCGGCGATGACGATCTTTCGGTAGAGATTTGGTCATAATGTCGGCAATATTTTGGTCGCTTCTAACGGGATGGATGGAGATCTTACCGTGAGCGACAACGTCTCGAATGAAATGATAACGTATATCAATATGTTTCGATAGGTTATGCTCCTTGTTTGTCTCGGAAAGGCTAATCGCACCCAGGTTGTCGCAAAAGAGATCCATTGGTTGATCACCAAGACCCATCTCAATCTCATCGAACCAGCTACGCGTCCATAAGGCTTGCTGTACCCCTCTAGACATGGCGATGTACTCCGATTCAGTGGATGATAAGGCGACGGAGGCTTGACGCTTCGATGACCAAGATACAGGTGAACCATTGACGAGAAAAATATAGCCCGACATAGATTTCCTTGTAACCTTGTCGCCACCCCAGTCCGCATCCAAATATCCAACGGGTCTGATTTCGGGAGTAGGGCCTGGTCTATAAACTATGCCGTAGTGAATTGTAGAATGGATGTAGCGACAGAGTTTTATAAGCAGGTCCCAGTGTTCTAGGGAAGGAGCATCCTGCACCGTAGATAGAACGCAGCAGGTAAAGACAATATCTGGGCGAGTGCAACTCGCACCCCACCAGCAACATCCGAGTATAGCGCAATACGGTTTGTCCTTCATGGCAGCGATATCCTCTTCTGAGCGCGGGTTTAGGGAAGAGAGAGAAAAATTAGGAGGTAGGGGTGTGTATAAAGGACGAAGTTGATCTTCGAGTCCAAAGTGTCGAAATGCATTGATAAAGAACGGGGCTTGCGAGATAGCAATAGAACCATCCTTTTGGTGCTCAACAGTGAGACCAACGAGGAAGTTCTTATCCTTAACATCAGTAAGCTCCCAAATCTTGAATCCCTTTATGGTGTCGTTGGCTTCCTGCGTGGACAATGACCCGCAGAACACATCATCAGTATGGACGGAGGTTATAGAGAATTCGTGTGTAGTGGCATTGCGCCGAAAACGGATACATGGGTCTGCGCGGGATGATTTGAATCCAAGTTTACGGAATTGCTCCTCCAGCTCCTTGTACCATATGTGCCCAGCCTGCGACATACCATAGAGAGGTTTGTGCATAAGACACACCTTCTCCTCCTCCCCCTCAATCGCAAAGCCGGTCGGTTGGTTCATAAATACTGGTGGATCTTTGGGAAGTGTACCGTTGAGATAAGCAGCAGAGAAATCCCATTGGCGTGTCTCGAGCTTTTTGAAAGCACATACCGCAATAAGGAGACGAACCGATTCTGCCCTTGCAACCATGGACCAGCTCTTATCAAAATCAACCCCAGGAATCTGCATGTCTCCCCGAGCCACATATCGCGCCTTGCGTTTGAGAATCGCTCCATCCCCATCAACTTTTAAATCGAAGACCCACATGCCGTTCATTATCCGCGACTTCTCCGGGCAATCCACGAGAGACCAACATTGACGATCCCGTAACGATTGAAATTCTTTCTGCATTGGTGCCCACCATAGATCAGCATCCCTCATAGCTTCGGCATAGGTCTTAGGAATTCCCACTCCTCCCCCTTTGATGGAACTAACAAGTGCGGTTATATTCGCCCACTCTTCATGCCGACGTTTAGCATGCTCCTCGTCTTCCTGATATTCCATCGACTGAAGGAGGCGAGCAGAGCGGGCGGGCTGACGATTCGAACGGCGAAGGGGTTGTGGAGGCAAAAACGGTGGTACATTCTCAGTTGGTAGTGGCGGCTCAACCACCGAAGTCGACGGTCCGTGTGGATCAATGTGAGTAGCGGTACTAGGATCCCCGGAATCAAGATCCTCAGATCTCATGATTTGATCCGGCTCGACGTCGTTATCGTTATCATTTGAGTTAGCCGAGCTCGCCGAGTAGTCATCCTCGGTTGAGATAGCCGAGGGATCAGTCAGTGTTCGTCGAGGGATTCCCTCTTCGAACTTCACATCTCGTACTGGAAATACATTCCTTCGTCTAGGATCCCATATGCGATACCCTCGACGCCCAAGGTATCCAACTAAATGCCCTTCCCATGCCTGCCGACCTAACTTGCCTTCAATGTGATCCAAATCTGTGACCCACACCTTGCATCCCCAACGCCGAAGATGGGACACATTCACCTTGATACCACGCGACTCGAACCACTTCTCCCAAGGGATCACACCAGGATGACGAGCCGTTGGAATCATACCACGTATATACCCATACGCCGCTGCTGCTTCTGCCCAGAAGCGTTTGTCCAAATCTGAGTCCTCAATCATCGCGCGCACACCAGAAATTATTGTCCCATTGGCGCGTTCGACCTGTCCATTCGCCGCAGAGGACGCCTTGGGAACCTTCTCCACGAGGATCCCTCGGTCTGCACACCATGCATCAAACAATTTATTGTCGAATTCTCGTCCCAAGTCAACACGGAATACCTGAACGTGCCGACCTGTCTGTCGTTCAGCCATGGCCACAAATTCTTGAACGAGCTTGAGAATAACCTCGGCATCCTTTGTTGCTGAGAAGTACGTGAACGGTATACCAGTACCATCATCACAGGCAAGTAACATATAATTTGCCCCCCCTAAGCTTTGAGTCCGAGCTTTTCCCCATAGGTCCAAACTGACACGATCGAGAGGTTCCGATGCCGGAATAACGACATCATCAAACGGTAGTCGTTTTGCCTTCGCCAGGAGGCACACTTCACACTTCCCACACAACGAAAAGTCAGTGATATCAAGTCCCTCCACCCATTCACGCTGCGCCATCAAACGTATCATGTTAACATCTGCATGCCCAAATCGAGTATGCCACATTGAAAGGGAGCATGGGCCCGACCTGGAACGTCCTGACGATGTAAGAACGTAAGTTGAACTCGGATTTTCGAAGGAAGGGTTGTTCACAGGAACGGGATAGTCCAAGTCGTCGACCACCTCCACCTGATATAACCCATGGCCCCCACGGTGTCCTGCAAGACACCCATGCATGATGATCTTCCCGGATTTCGAGTCTCGCACATCTATCTTCCCACTTCCCCATTCTCCTTTCAATCCCTTTCTGTCCATGCTAGGCAGCGATAACAAATTCATCGCGAAGCTGGGGGTATGCGAAGCCGGGAACCTCAGTTTGTGAATGGAACCATCCGCGGTTTTAACCGTTATCTCAGCAATACCATGTCCTTCGATTTGGAACGACCCAGACTTCCCCTCAGCAGCCATACGTCCAATGCGTTGCGCGGGAGTATACGAGATGAAACGGCGCCGGTTCTTAATACACCAATGCGACGCTCCGCTATCAATGAACGTTGGGATACAGGAATTCGAATTCGAGGACTTATTTATGCTTATAGAGGTAGGTAATACACTACTCGTGTCTCCTCCTTGCTCACCGCTCAGAAGGGCAAAAGTTTCTTGTTTTCCCAGTCTGTGCGATTGAGCGTTAGGGGAGGCAGGACAACACGAGAGTTCAACTGTACCTCCAAAGTCATAATCGCTGAAGTCGTAGGTGGTTGCCACGGCAGTAAGTCGTTCCTCCTCCTTAATCGATGCATCGGTGACGAACTTAGGCAAAGGTTCCATTCCTTTTGGAGCATTATACCAGCGTGGAGCTTTTCCCTCACTTCCTCCCCCTTTTGCCCAACAATTCCTTTTCATGTGGCCACGTCGTTTGCAATTGTCACACACAACACCTCCGGAGCTTGAGTGGGCTGCAAGCGCGTTAGGAACTGGAGTACTAGATGCGGCGGACGGAAGTGCCGATTCGACCATCATGTCATATTCGATGAGGACACGTTTTAGGTCCCCGTACACTCGAGAACCATGGTTTTGGATTATCCAGAGGTACTCGGCCGAGAGGGACGTGAGGAATCGGGAACGTAGGTCATCATCAGGAATCGTACATCCTACATCGCTCGCAGCTTTTCGAAGTGCCTCGAGCTGGCGGAAGTATTCTTCAAACGGAGTTCCCAGCGTATATCGAAACTGCTGAATTCGTTCTTTTGCCAATGCTTGAGCAGCCGCAGAGGATGTCTCAAATTCGTCTGTGAGTCGGGTCCACATCTCATAAGCAGTCATCAATTCGGTAAGAGCAATGGAACGTGGGTCTGTAACGTTCTGATAGATAATTCCAGCAAGGCGGCCATCCCGCAATTCCCATTCTTCAAGAGAAGGAGTGCGCGCATTGATAAGAGTTGGTGCAGGGACGAGAGGAGGAACAGTGGTTCCCCCTTGAGGAATCGACGCTGTGATAACAGGTGAGGGAGCAACGATAGTTCCTAGGAGATATCCAGTGAGCCCAGTGGCACGGGCAACACTACGAAGGTGATCACGGAACACGGCCCAGTTACTGAGACCGACGAGTTTGCGATCCTCCGGGAAGGATATGAGGTTGGGTAGCGCATTCGAATGCGACGACATATAGATAGGCTATGTGCGTATCAATCTAGGCAGAAATTCTTGCGGTTCTGACTGCGAATCTGTTAGATTTCTAGTGCCTATGTAAGTATACGAAGCCCCTCAGAACAGTAATAGGTTCTCTAAATACCTAGTGCCTATGTAAGTATACGAAGCCCTAGGTAGTTAATACGATGAGCGTGAATAACATGAGCCCCGAGTAAGGAGACGTACCCTCAGAACAGTAATAGGTTCTGAGGGTCGTTTCCCGAAACCCATCTGTTTATAAGTCCGTAAGAGTATAGTAAAATTTCCAGGGACTCCGAGTCTGACTCGAGCCCTGCACCCTGAAACCACGTCCACGAAACACCCTCGTCGGGCTGTCCAGCGGAAGCAAACCAGAGGTCCATTATCCCGGTTTCCCTCAGAACGCCAACGCGATCACCTGACTTGTACGCGTTACTTCTGACACAAAATGAGGCCAGATTTGGTATAGGGAATCTGAGTGTTTACATAGTAGGCCTTGGTAGAGTTTAGTCAACTAGTTTGGCAAGGTGGGTCAGCTACATTCATTGTGGATGTAGCTAATCGCTCTATTGATCAAATGAGTACATCAGATGCTGGTATCGTACAACTTTGAGTCAAATTTGTGTATGGCGAATGATTACGGCTCCTGCCGTTTCGTTATAAAATTTGTAAGGGCTCATGGTTTCTCCCATTATTGAATTTCTTCTGCTCGACGCCTGCTGAGTCTGCATTGAGTTTGAAGAATTTTGAAGAAGTTTCCAAATACATCCTGAATGATTCGCCTGAAGTACTACTACTACTCCAATTTTATGCTTGACATGTGTTTTTGTATCCGATGAACCTTTTTGAGAACAAGACAGGAGTCGGGAACCGCTTGTTTTAAGACAAGAAACACGGCCGCAGGCAGTTCTCATGAACAAAGCATGTCACCGACCTTCGCTTATTGGGGACCCGACGTCAACATTCAACTTCAACAGTTAGCTGCAGAAACGTAGGATATCCTATCAACTACCTCTTCTTCAGTATAAGCCAGAACAAACGAGGACACAGCCACGCATCGAGGAAGAGCGCGAATTAGGCATCTCGAAAGAGTTGAACATGAGCTCGGATCCAACGTTCCAGATTCGGTAAGTTCAAAGCAAATTATTCGGATGAGATCCTGAATTTGCCGACCCAAAACCTTCCGAAGGCGTACTTTTGGCGACAAGCCAACAGCATAAACTTGAAGCATTGAAGCTTGAAGGTTCATAGAATTCTGACCGACTCTCATCCGGGTATACGGAATCAAA
The DNA here is from genome assembly GCA_027886635.1 of Lentinula boryana. Lineage (NCBI taxonomy): Eukaryota > Fungi > Basidiomycota > Agaricomycetes > Agaricales > Omphalotaceae > Lentinula > Lentinula boryana. Next base: position 67,296 of record MU790563.1, read on the forward strand.
GGGTCAACAGGCCGATAACAATACATTTTGATTGAAATATTTTGGCGCACTCCCTCGAGTTCCTGATATGGTAGACAATGAAGCTAGGACCTGCGGAAAAGGGATCCGGCCTATTCAAATGTGGGCCCATCCCAGAGAGGGTATAAGTACGGATGCACCGTATTGTCTTTTTTGTTTCGAACCCTCTTACCCAATCATTCTTGACTGTACAGGGTAGTCAAGTTGGCGGTCGTTATTCCGCGCTACAATATTCTCATCTTGAACTTCCTTGACTTGTCTTTTTGATATTCTACTATGCCGCCTTTACGCACTCACGATGCTCCTCCCCAAGGTAGGCCGCTGAATTATCGCGACAATCAAATTTCTAATCAGTTGTAGAATCAGATACGGAATCACCTTCATTTCCGACGTTGGCTATCATTGCGCCAACACCCAGATCATTCACGTTTCCTGTCTCGCATACTCTCGACGCCCCTACCTTCTCCACTCCCAGTACTTCGCCATTCGAACCTGAATTATACTCGTCTCATCTCACTTCCCCAGCGTCTTCAAATTTGCTTACAACGCCACCACTTTCACGAACTCTCTCACCTAATCCTTCTGTTTCATCTGTATCATTACTATCTATACCATCAACATCTTCAGGCCGCAATTCGGCGAGCCTTGACGCTGAGCGAAGACCCCGAAAGGGAGATAATGCTTACATCAAACGTCCGGAAAATGCGTTCATTCTCTTCCGACGCAAGTGTTGTGCGGAGGAGGAAGCCTCCCGCCAGAATGACACGAAGAAGCGACGCCAGGCGGACCTGTCAAAAACCATCAGCCAACAGTGGAAAGCCCTTTCTGCTGGAGAACGACAGTATTGGGAGGAGCGTGCAGATGAGAGAAAGAAGGTACATCAGCAGATGTATCCTGATTATGTCTACCGACCCCAGCGCGTTCGGGACCAGGACGGAAAGGCCAGAAACAGGAAGTATACTAAGCGCAAAACAAGGACTGGAAAGCAAGGTGATATGGACGGTGTTTCAGCCTATGTGGTTTCCTCTGCTGGTCGTTCGACTTCTGCTCCTACGCCACCTCCCTCGTCATACCAGACCATCCATATACCCAACATGTTTCCCTCTTATGCTTCCTCTTCCCTCCTTCCAATGATTAGTCAACGAACTGGTTACGTTGGAAATGCGGATGGAATCATGGCAAACTTTGACTTTTACCCGGATAATCTTCCAGCGCCTCATGGCAATCCTCATTTTGAAGCGGGTCTTCAGGTAACGTGTTAATGCTTTATATTATTGAATCAATATTCACCTTCATTGCGTTCGAACAGCCGTCCGAATTGCAAAACGTATTCAATTTCTCGGGACAGGACTCAATGTGGAGCGGAAATAGAGGCGAGGCGCAGCTTCAGCCTCCGTCCCTTAACATAGATTCTTTATCAATATCTTCTTCCGCAGCCTCTTCACCTATTTCCGGGCCTTTCACACCCAGCTCATCAGTCTTGAGCTACCCTCCTTCAGGCTTTGGTGGATGGACTGGAGCCCCTCGCTCCGATACATGGGAATTCAATCAGCAGATGTCCGCCAATATGGACGTTCAGGCGGGTGTCCCCACATCGCACGAAATGGATGGCTTTCTTAACCCATGGGATCCTAGCGAGGTATGGCAAAGAGAGCAAAGCGTGCTTTTGCGGAATGATTTTGACCTTGACGTTATTCCACCCATCGAGTTGAAGATTCCCGAATATCCCGACTCTGCTGCTTGCATAGGAATACCCAGTGAAGATTTGGAGGCTGGTGGCTATCCTAGAGAGTTGGGGGAATATTCGGATGCAAGCTATGGCTCGGAGTTCTGGAGCTTGAATTGAACACTCTCAGACGCGACGACGGAAAGATGTATCATTATACCTTAATATGCGATGTACAAATGGTGATTCTTTTACCTGTCGAAGGATGACCGTAATGTGTTAAGAGATCAACTGGAAGAAATTTTTGTCATTACTCCATGGGTGTTTGTGACAGAAAAAGATAAGCGCTCACTTTACGACCAATTATGTCATACACTATACACTACTTCCTGAACCTTCCATCATGTCGAGCGCTGATCTCGTTGATTCCAGCTCTGCGGGAAGTTCAAGAAAGAGGCAACCTAATGCTTGCAACAATTGTCGTCGTAGGAAGAGTGAGCCAGACCTTTTGCACGTCGAACACGATTGACGTTATGGTTAACAGTTCGATGTAAGCCGTTCAGTGCAACTGCAACTTGAGAACACCAATTGGACGAAAGCTTACAGGCGACAGCGCCGCTCGAGGAGGAGAAGCATGCTCTAATTGCATATCTTTGAAAGTAATTCTACTCTTCTCAGAATTGAGCCGTTCTCACTGTTGCAAAAGATTGAATGTCACCATACGGTGCCGAAAAAGGTATCTATAATCCATAACTTAGTGAAATCTTGATCTCAAATGAGCTTAGAAAAGAGGACCACCTGCTGGGTATGATATTTGACACTATACTCTCCTCGCACTAATATCTGTGAATCACCCTGTAGACGATCCGCGCAGCTCAAAAGCAATGACATACAAGCATTAACCTCTTCGATATTATCATCCGTGCCTTACGACATTCCAAAAGATGAAAATGAATTGCGGCGAATCTTCAAGGAACTAGCTAGCTATATCCGAACACTTCAAAAAGAGCTTGCTATGGTTCAAACGTCGCGGGGTTCAGATTTAGGTGATAGTGGTCTTTATTTATCTTCCGTGTTACCAAGGTGTCCTAAAGCAACCTGTAGGATCACCTGAATCTACATCTATCCTTGCCGAAGAAACAACACCTTCAGAAGCACAGGACCATGATGATATCGACGAACTTTCCGAGCCATTGAAGCAATTACGATTCAGCCAATCTTCTGAGCGGTATGCAGCATCCGGTCGACTTATGCTCATAAAGTCTGGTATCGAGACTTATCGAAGCGGAGAATCGATTCCAAACCATAACGTATTCAAGCGCCCTGTCTTCTGGGATATTCAGCCAGTGTGTAATGCTCTCCTTCTGTTTTCGAAGCAAAACCATATGCGTTCATTCTAGTGGCAAATTACATATGAGCTTCAACTTCAACCCCTCATATTTCCTCCGCAAGATCTGCTTGATCATCTCATTGATCTTTGGTTCACAAAAACTCATCCATATTTCCCTATCTTTCATCGGCCAACTTTTGAGAGGTCGGTAATTTCTGGTTTACACTACCACAATCGCGACTTTGGCGAAGCTCTTCTGGCTGTGTGTGCAATCTCCAGCCGACACTCGGACGACCCTCGAACTTTCACGCATGACTCACTACTTTCTGCGGGCTTCATGTGGATACGACAAGTAAATCCGGTACCAGTTTCGTTCACGGAAGCTTCATCACTTGCTCAAGTCCAAAAACTCATCGTGAGTGGATCGTAATTTCGATATTGTGTTAAGATATTCAACTCTGCAGCTCTATATCATGTTCATGTACACTACATCTATGCCTTATCCTAGTTTAGTATTGACGGCGCTAGGGATACGCCTTCTTCAAGATGTAGGCGCTCATCGTAAAAAGAATTCGCCACCTACAGCTTCAAGAGAGCTTTGGAAACGTGCTTTTTGGATCTTGAACTTTATTGACCTTTCTTTCAGTGTCAATATAGGTACGCCGCGGTCTATGACTTCAGATGAGTAAGTTCGTATGAGTTTCTCTTAAAAGATTTGTCGAACAGAAATTCCCACAGCTATGATGTAGAGTTTCCCATTGAATGTGATGATGAATTTTGGGAGCAACCTGATGAACTGGCCTTCAAACAACCACCGGGGAAATTGTGCCAGTTGACATATTGGATACACATGCTCAAACTAGCCAGTATTTTAGAGTCTGTGCAACGGGCGATGGTAATGATCATTCGTGTTTTTCTGCTTTCTTCGCTGACAACTCTACGGATGTAGTCCGTGCGTCGGTCGGCCTTGTCGCACAGAACCGGCCCAGATGCTTTGCAACGAAGACAGCAAACAGTTCTCGAGATTGACAAAGCCCTGAATGATTGGTTAGAAAGCATACCTGTACAGTGTATGCTATCATTGTTTCGTCTGACTTCCAAACCTAACAGGTCATGTTTTTCTAGTAAAATGGGATCCTCAATGTCAGGACACGGTGTTATTTCACCAGTCCACAATGCTCTCCATTATGTATTTCTTCCTCCGAATGGAAACGTTTCGCAATGATCTGGCGACCCCGTCTTCACTAGAGATAAGTGTGAATGCAGCGCACTCTTGTGTACTCATCATGGAAGCACATTACAAACGTGATTATGTATTACTCGGTCCACAAATGCTGGTGGGAGTGCTATCTGAATTTTTTTGGGTACAAAACTCATTCAACTCTCAGGGTACAATTTCTAATTCCGGGATCGTACTGCTAATTGGTATGTGGAGGGCTAAACGCCTCGGCATGGGATTAAACATAGAACTGGAAATGGCCGATGTTGTAAAATGTATGCTTTACTTAGAAAGATTTGAAAAACGGTGAGTCTTTTTCTGTAAGCCGATATACTCGTTGATATTGAATTTATGATGCTCTGTAGGGTACAAATTGCTGGGCGCTTTTGGTACTATCCAAATCTGACAGAACCTCAGGAGACGTCGATACTGATTTTGCACAGGGACACCATATTGAATGTCATACACCTTAGTGGATTGACCGACGTCTACAACCTGGTTAGAAGGCAGAGCTTTGGACTTGAATCTCACGAAACTGCATTTGCAATGCAATTTGATAGTGAGACAGGCGGAGGTTCGTCCACAGCAAGCACAAGGCTGACTCTGCGGACGCTCATCATCATTAGGTCCTTATATATCAGAGCAGCTCAGCCTCAACTCGATCCCACCGACAGCGAATACATATATGCCTACCAGCTCAGCTTCAAGTCCGTTTACCAATTCACCTTCTGACAATGTGGCTTATACAGCCTTGCAGGGGCCAACGCATGACAGTAAGCTGTGTTCCTAGGCCTGAGTCAAAAACTATTAACTATCTCCGTTTAGCTCTATACGACCTTGCAAATGCACAACAACCAGATTGGGCGTCATCAGGTGCCATGGATATCAGGTGTGTAAATTGACACTTGGTTTTTTTTGCTTACACTCAATATTTTCCGCGTAAAGTCAAGGGGATTGGGCAGAGTATATGGAAAGCGTTGACGAGGTTTTACGATCGTTGAAATCATCCTAAAGCGGTGGACCGTAGCTACGTTCGTCAAGGCTAATATGCGGGTTGTGGATTCTATCTTAAACAGTTATAGGAGTAAAGGTTATATCATATCCTGTAATAACTTGAAAGTGGCACTTAATCAAACTCCGCCTAGGCTCTCAAGTGCAGTGAAAATCGGGAAGAAACATCACATTGGCAAATGTCCATAAGGTACATGGTAAGTCCTGGAAAGTCTCATTGAATAAGAGATATGGCGCGACAGGTTCTGCCGTCTTCGCCTAGCGCATTGGCATCGCTGCGGCAATCTCGAATGATTTACGCGTTGTCCCCATCGCAATCTCCCGAGCTTTGGGCTTGGTCATTGGATGGTAAAACTCCGGCAAGTCACTGTGAGTATCCCGCACCGCACTTACCTTTGTGGTGTAGGTTTTGTTTGCAGAAGAACGTTTGTAATGCCGGCCATTTGAGTTATACAGGTGGCAAACGTTTCCGTGTGCGGTGAAACAGAATGTATTCATCTCAATCCAATGACGGTCCAGGCGCAGTCCCCTTATACTACACCTCCTTGTGATTCCATACACCGGAGTTTCGCGGGTCCCAAACACAGGGTCTCGCTCTTGTGGACCTCTAATCTCAGTCTGAGAAGCTGCGCAGACTGTAGATCACTCTTTAAACGCGCACCACGATAGAAGGTTGCTGGCTGTTCGTATTGAATCCGTTACTTGAGATCCTCTGATATTCTCTGAGTCATGATGAATCGTTGCAGATAAGTTATCCTGTCCAATAGATACTATTCAAAAGCTTGATCGTTCTCATCGATGGCATGGGTTGTTTGTCGAGCTGTACTGCAAGTTCCCACTGGCATATTAGTGAACATTGTACAGACGACATATAGATGATACGCTGCGACCTCATAGAAACAAGATCAGCTTGTATGGACAACCATCTATTTGTCATCAGGAAATTCTAGGGTGTCGAGTAGAATTGGATATATCGGCTTCTTTACTGAATGCAAATGAGGGGGAGAAATGTCCCACAATTATCAGGCAGTCAATACTTATCTAGAACATTCATCGAGATAATGTTTCAATCATGATACTAATACATGGGCCTACCTAATTGATAGCTAAAGCTTCCTACATATACTTCCCGACCTAGCTCGAGATTAAATACCATACTTCCTCTTCAGTGCTAGCCACCAAGGCTGAGAAGACGTGTTCCTAGTCGTGAAAAAATTCATATCTTGCTCGGGGATTCGATTGATGTCAACTCGATTCCAGTATCGAGATAGAATATAAGTTATGTCTTGCGCGTCTCTGTCTGACATTCGACTACAGTCACTCGTTCAGCATAATCCGATGAGAGTAGTAACTTTCAAATTTCAGCTTACATCATCCATGTTTTTAACTTTGCTCTGATGAACTCAGAAATAGCAAGAAACGGTATTCCCTGAATTTTGACAACGGTTGAAGCATCCAGCCGCCGAGGACCAGCCTCACCAGCAGGTAATATCTCGATCTTGTTTGCATCTGAGCACACGACGACTAAATGAGCAAAGGCGCCTTACTTCGATGGACGGGATTGGTCGACGATAAGTAACATGTAATCTGATCATAATGAGTTTTGAGGAAAAACAGAGGACTGCAGCCATTACCTGTTGGTCCAAGGTGATAATGTTGTAGAAAAGTCTTCGCTGTCTGCGATTGCATCGCGCACACGACGAAAAGGATGACTTTGATGCTGCCCTCCTTCGACGATGCAGTATATTTCCTTGCGAAGAAGAATCAGATTAGAGACTAGGATTTAAAATAATAGTGACGCACCTCGCATTGAGGAGCGTTAGCAAGTACGGCGGTGAACACACTGCCGTAAAAAGCATGCGACACACGGCTTGCGACCAACAGCCGAGAAAGAGCATTGGCCGCTTCCAAAAGCCTTCGAGTTTCGGTCATACTATGGCGGCAACTGCGAGGTTATGAGGGGCAGAAAATTTTCATGATACGGTTGAAGAGAACGATGTTGAAGAATGTTCCCTCAGGAATCTCGTTATTTATATTGACTCCGTGAGGGCATAAACCTGGATCAGCATAGAATGAATCTATCCCATCTTTTTCCAAATACGGGATTGTCCGATCAACTCTTGCACGTTGTTTAGGGCTCTTGCCTGGCGAAATGAATCGTGAGGTGTCGACAGAAGTATAAGTTAGCCTAAGGGGAAATCCAAGCGGGTCTGAAGCCAATAATCTTTCCTAGTAAGCAAAGCGAGACTGTTAGCGCTGCGCTGCGCGGTGACGGTGAGGCTTTCATAGTTGAGGGAGAGGGGAGAGCAAATGCAAGTAGATAATATATAATTAACGACTCCGTTCTTGACTTGGTGGCTGGATGCGTGATTGGAAAGAAGATAGACTAACGTTTCTGATTCACAGAGTAGTTTTGCCTATGCATTGAATTCGCTAAAGCTTAAGAGGCGTTCCAAGTGGGAGATTGACCGGATGGAGGGAAGAAGATATTTCCCCCACATCACTGGTACAACCCCGCAAACCTTCAGGGCTGATCTTGATTCCTAGTTGTGACTTGTCACGGATATTGCTTGTCACGTTGCATTATGTAAAACTTTAACGTGACGACAAATTCCGAACGACAGTACCCAGCTTTTGATTGCTTTGCGTATGCATACTGCTGGTCCGACAATCTTCGCAAAACATGTAGCGTATGCATACTGTGTCACTGGCTTATCTTTGAACTCTCGGCGTGCCGCGCTTCATACGTATCGTTGCTGGACAGGACTCCTCAGAGCCTCCGGGTCATTACCTTGTCTGAGCGTTGGTTCCTTGCCCGCTTCTTCGTTTCTGAATAGGAATATGGTTGGTGGATGCGTTACTGCCAGCCAGATGCGACATTTGTGGAACTCTCAGTCAAGTCAATCGAGGCCTCTTTCTCCAGCAGAAGAAGAGGCAGGGAAAGCAGCCATTCTAGAGAAGGTCATGAAGGGCCGCCAACCCACTGATCTCATGCTACGCTGTGAGCTACCGATTCGATGAGGAGTAACTCTTTTACTTATTCTATTTATGCAGGCACTATCTTGGATGCTGAAGGTAATGCAAACGCCTATTTTTTTGAACTGGGGGAAAGCTGACAATGATACGTATGTAGGCAATGTCAAGACGATTTCTGGACAATTCAAGAAGTCTGACTTGAGTGTAGAGCATCAATTGAATGTTGGTCTTATCTCGGATTCATTTTCTATTTTCTGACGACATTTGAAGCCTCGTGATCTTCGTAAAATTGACTCCAGGGTACCGAATCTTGTTCCCACTATTTTGGTTAGAAAACAAGCCATACTGGCAAGTAACTTGTGTTGTCTTCTGTGCTTGGATGCCAACATCATACAGATTAATATTCTTCATATTCGAGCCCTCATCAAAGCCGATACTGTTGTGCTCTTCGACACGTATGGTTCCGCTGACTCGAGACTCCACTCTGTCTACCTTTATCACCTAGAAGTAAATATTTTCGATTACATGGACTATCTCTGCTGAAATGCTGATTCTTACAAGCATAATCTGAAGCTCAAGGGCGGTGGGCTACCTTATGAATTCCGGTATGATGTCATCAGCTTCGCTCGAAATCGTTTTTTCATTATTATCACGCCAGGGCCCTCGAATCCACTTTGTTATCAGTCTTGTCAGCTCTGGAAGCAGAAATGGTCATTCAGTCTCCAGTGTGATGACACGGTCATTGATACGTTTTGCTACGTAGGTCTTCATACGAACATTGGTCGGTGGCCTTTTGGCAGAGCTTGAAGACAGCATCGACCACGATCGGTTCAAACGTTTACTGCATTACTCCCGACGCTTAGCCAGTTTCCACAATAGGGCAAAACTAGTTGGTTGCATATACTTATGGAGCCTGCTTTTGGGTAACATCCTCTCTAGGTTGGTGAAGCCATCGACGAGGTCCTCACCCAGGGTATGTATGAGCATACACGTTTGGAGCTTCCATATTGATATTGCATCCCAGACGAGGACTTGTCAGCTATGTATCTCACGGATAAACATAATGGCGTCGAACATGATCCTCTCGACCACGAGGAACTCGAGATATTGCTAGAGTCATTTTCTAAACAGGTAGAAGAGATTGTGAATGAGGTGGAAAATTTAGAAGTTCGTAAGATCCCGCTCTTTGGGGATATGTTGCTTGACCTATATACAGGCGAATGTACAATCCACTCAAGAAATTGTAGAACTTATCTTAGATTCTAATCGTAATGCTCTATTAGCCCTCGATCTCCAGGTTTGTTCTTGCATCGCTCCAGACATTTCGCTAATATATATTCGTCTGAAGGTATCCATTGCCACTTTTGGCGTCGGCACCGGAGCCTTGATTGCTGGTCTGCTAGGAATGAACGTACGCTTCATCCGTTATGAGTAAAGCGCTTTTTTCCTAACGGGTTCGCTTCCAGTTGACGAACCATTTTGAAAGCCACCCTTATGCTTTCTTCGCGATGACCGGGGTCGCAGGATTTGCCTCTTTCATGGTTGCTTTCTTGGGCTTTCGAAAATTGGTTAAGATGCGCAAGATCGGACTCTCCCATTCCTCGTCAGATTCAAAACCGCGCAGACCTTGGCTTCCACTACCATTACGGCGGAGAAATCCGGAGGGATGGTCTTAACGAATGGCATAGGTGCAATTTGCCCGCATGAATTAATTTCCTTTGCTCTGAACTGGGATTCTCGCATGGCTTCTGTTAATAGAAACTGCCATGGCGGAACTACGTAGACCCAGTTTATTGCATGAAGCTGGTCTTTCTTACGTGTGTGTTGTATTGTCTGAATATTGTATGGTATACATACTTCACTGGCGAAAGAGCTGTGTCTTTGATATTCACTACCCCCGGTGACGTTTGAGCTTCACTTCTAGGCATGATCGTGATTTTTCTCATGCACGGTGGGGAGTACATTCGCGAATATGCTCGCTGAAATAATTCTGCCTACGCGATGATCCTTTACGAGCTTCCTGTATCTTCGAAGGTGATATTTTTTAAAACTAAAAATTTGAACAATTGTCGCAATGTGGAAATGACCTTGCTTATAGACTACTTACTATCATTCTAGAATATACCTGTAATGGCAGATACAAAGCGGGGTTCCTTACAACTCCTTGCGCCCTTGCACCTGACAGGCTCAAGGACAGGACAGCTAGTGGAAGCGATACAATATCCAACAGATTTGACAGATTGCATTTGGGTTGCACTATTAAGTGCCCTTCCGGGCTTTCTCATGTTCACTGGGGACATACTCTGCACGGTTTAAGAATGGCAAGATCCGATTCCAGGCTCGAATAACTGCTGCGCCCGTTTTAGATCCCTAGGGGAACCAATGCATGAGAGGCAAGTAGGTTCCATGATCAGCTTTCAGGGAAGCACCGGCTGGTAAGGGAAAACGTTAGAAGCCTCCCTCCTATCGGTTCATCCTTTGACTCAAAGGCATTGATCTTCTTCCGAGGGACGGGGGCCCGTGTAAGCAGCTTGGCATGTCTTTCAAAATGACATTGTCTCGCCCCCGTCCATCATGATAGAAAAAAAGGAGTTCATAGATTTTTGCTCTAGTTTTGTTCTCATTGCTTTTTTTCTCTCTTTTTATAGCAAAATTGCATGGAATTTGTACAATGGCTACATTATAAGCAACTGGATCGGAAAGTCATGTAGATACAGTACGACCCGATGTTAAATTTCGTTCGACTGTTCCAACAGCTAAGCCACAGCCTGGGTGATAAATAAAGGTTATTTCTTGATTCTCCCACTTCTGGCCTTTCAAGCTGGAGCCAATTTGAACAGGCTTGCTCTTAGTAGGGCATATCAACCGTCCAATCCAACGCTCCCTGACATGTAATTGCGGTCTATAATCCGTTCATTTAATATGAGAAGATAGGGTTACATGAACGAGCTATGGTCATCGGACGGATAAAACTTTCGGCGGAGCATACAGAATAGATACATAGCTAGCCAAAGATGTAGTCAGGCTGCAGTCAAGTTCCGATTACCGACTATTGATCACCAACATCCTTCATCTCCATTCATCCGACCAAGCCAATCACAGTACAACACCGAATTAATGGAGACTCTGTCCGGATCCTGCGTACGATCTTTCAGCATGACGCGTACGCTTTGACGGCGTTTCGCAGCCTCTTCGATATCTTTCAGCTGTATCATCATCCATGTGTCCTTCTTCACTGCACTGCCCACTACACCTACCCGATTATGCGGAGGCATGAATCCGGGCTGCAGAACGACAGACTGCAGCTTAGTAGGCAGCTTGGCTGGCCAATGCAAGAGCGTACCACAAGAGCCTTTGGATTTGAGGTCGTCATAGACAGCGTGTTTTTCTAGAGCATCTTTCATCTCCTCGACGAATGATCCAGCCATTAAAAGCCCCGAGATGCGAAGATGACTTAGAGACGGAAAACATTTGTCAAATGAGGATAATTGAAGGAGGCCATAAGGGTTACGGTTCCCGCTTAGATGTAAGCGTTGAAGCATGGGCATGAATGATTCATTCATTTTTATGATGGGTATGGAGGCTGGTGATTCGTTCGAAGGCATAGGACTTGGAAAAGGATAAAACCCGTGTATTGTCAGCTCTGTCAGCACGGGGAACGATTTCCGGAAGATTCGTCCGAGGACGGATGTACTGAGGAGTGTGTTATGATAGATGAATGTGAGAGTTCGTAGAGTTTCGGCGGCGTTCTGAAGGATACAGAATATCTGACTGATGGTTTCGCATTCTGAATCCACCTGTATGTCAGATTGGGTGAGGGATATATGGAGGTGCATTATTCTCCGCAGATGTGCTGGACCACCCTCTAGGCGCTTCAGCTCCTGATCCAAACGTTTTATACTCGAACCTGTAGTCAATGACACGCAATGGAATCTCAAGGGCAAGCAGATATCATGAAAGTGCTGTGAGACGCGAAGCAAAGAGTGAAGAGATGCTCCGGAGTCCAGAGTTGTGGTTAATGTGAAGATCTGAGTCAAGACTTCGGTTGGAAGGAACGGTAATGTTTGTACCATGTTCGTTGGGGTGATGATCATCAGCGTCGGTTTTTGCGAAAGACACAGAACTTAGAAGCCAGTGGGAGTCTGCAGGACAGGAATATGATCCTCAAGAAAGTTGCAGAGCTCTTCATCTGCACTTGTATCCATGTTGTAGTACAAAGACGAACACTGATGCTCATATGGCGAGCAAATAACGACATACGCGTTGGAAACACGTGATGGTTTTGAGCGCGTTCACGAAACTCATGATGGGTTGACATGATATGGGTTGATATGACTTGTTGGTCTGCGGACAGATGAGAATAAGGACTTCATAGAGAAACAACGAAGGTGTAAGTATTGTTTGTTGATGGTCAAGCGTTGGGAACGTGAGAAAGATTCACTGGCCCGCGTTCCCCCGCATGGACACTGCCACTGATTATGCATTATGACTTACTCCATTATATGCTGAGGGCTCTTCTTGGGCCTCTTGCCTTTACATACTTAAAACAAGTTCACGTTGCTTACTGGAACTCTGATTAAGTCCAATCAAGATAGAAATTTTCAAGTCAATTACTTATTAGAAGTTGAGCTCATATTTTTGACCAGGCCGATTCCGAATTCGGACTTGAAAGGATCATTCAGATAATCAGCATGTAATAGTACAGCTGAGCCCATAATATTCATCTGAAAATCGTAAGGATATTGGGTAAAGAGAAAGATAAGTATGCTGGAGTTGACCCGTCCTTGATGCACAAGTATACCGATACCCGTCTGTTTCCTTTTCTGTCTCTCGTTTACTTACTTACGCTTTGTTACTCTTACTTACATGTTTTCTTACATTTGTTCTGTTGCTTTCAGATAAACTACGAGGCATTTGATCCACCTTGCTATATGACTGAGTTCTTACTTTTGTTCTCTGGCTTCAAAGATAAACACTAGTAGCTATAAGACACCACTGATACTGCAGTGTAATTCGTACTCATCAGCAATCCCGTATCAGAAGAAGCAAAGTATCTTGAGCAAACGTATCCAATGGTCATAAACTTGGGAATTCTATCCTTTCATTCTCGTCAATTTCTTCGCAACCGCAACCTGATTGCATTTGCAAAAATGCAGCCGAGTCCCTGAATTTTCAAAGAAATGACTCCTCCAATATTCAACGTCAGCCGACATCTAGCATCAGCAATGAGGAAGCTAGGAGGCTACTGCATCGACGTAGATGCACGTTGATCCTCAAACGTTCATGACTTCAACGAAATACAGGGCACAAATTGGCGCCCGATTCGGCACCTTTATCCGATGCTACCCGGCTGGCACTCTTGACCCAAATCATCTTGTGTATCCCAACACACACTATCTCTATATAACTTATAAAATCCTCAACACTTAGCTTCTTTAAGCAGACTGCACAAACACCGCTCTCACTCAAACTTTCGGCAAGGAACACCTTTATTCCTTCAGCTTTGAATTCGGAATCAAAGCTTCACCTGACAAGAGGACCAGTAGAAGACCTTTCTGAGCCCTCTCTGGTCTCAGAGCGTCCTCGGCTCTCGAAGAAACAATATCTGGATGACCAGCGGTGTCGGGACTTTACTCCATGCGCACTTCCATCTCCGCAATCAACAGGCGTTCCAGCGCCTGCTCGCCTCTAGTAATGTATCGATAGGAGCAGGCGATACTACACATTTTGGAGGAACGAGCGTTGGCAGCAGCCCGCGCTCCCTCAAGTCCAAAGCCATCCGTGAAGAAGATAGAATCGATATCAATGCCAGAGATGGTTTTGGTCGGACCGTATTGCACCTTGCTAGTGCTTCAATCGACGCTTCAAGTGTCGAATACGTTAGAATATTGCTCAAGTATCCAGAAATCAATGTCAACTTGCAGGACCGGGAGAGTCAATGGACAGCCCTACATCGGGCAATGTACGTCGGAAATTTGGGAGTAGTGTAAATTTTAGATCCTCTTCTTATTCGGAAGTTATGGTTGATTAAACGGCTTTCTAGGCTTCTGTTACTTCAACACTCAAACACCGATACAGCATTGAAAGATCTAGAGGGTTACACTGCGTTTGATTTATATAATTCGACAGTAGAAGGCACGAAGCCTCAATTCCCTGCCACGTCGACCTTATCTCCTATACAAAGTGTCGACGGAGCGGAGCTCTTTACCTGGGGTGCCAATAGGTTAGTTCGGCATTGCTTCTAGCATCACCCTTCACTATGCTCATTCATACTGGAAGAAACGCTTCCTTAGGACACGGAGATGGCTCCGATCGTACATTTCCAGATCATGTTTCCGTTCCTCGTACCGTCATCAAGAACTCCGACCATCTTGCGGTAGAAGATCGCTTTGCTCGTATCGGAGTCCGGCAGGTCAAAATGGGGAGATTGCACACTGGAGTCATAACTCATTCACCATCTTCTTTTGGAACCTCTGGCTCCGAGCTTTCACTGTGCGGCTTTGGCTCTGGCGGACGCCTTGGCGTCTCTCAGCACACGCAATATGCACTCAGGCCTCTTTCTTGGGCTTCCGTTTCGCAGGGACAATCCAATGCTGCTAGAGCTCCAACTCAACCTACTAGAGTTAAAGTGATTGCTGTTGCTTTGGGGCAGGATCATACTTTGGCATTGACAGAGAATGGCGAAATTTATTCTTGGGGTTTAAACAGGTTTTCTCAATTAGGCTATAACATAGACGACGGCTCCAGTGCCGCACAGGTTTTCTCGTTGGACGACCCTTCTGAATTCATCCAGAGCACTTCAAGAACTGATACAACCACTATCTCCAACGGAGAACAGATACAGCTGATACCTCGACGGGTGTATGGACCATTGAAGAAAGAGTTCGTTCTAGGTATCGCTGCATCCAAGGGGGCCAGTGCTTGTTGGGTTCGTGAAGGAACTGATGGAGCTGGTGGAAGTAATGTTTATACTTGGGGATTGAATGGTGGTCAGCTGGGATACGATAGGACTACTACTGGGCTTGGAGCGCAAGTTCAAGTACTACCCAGAAAGGTTACCAAGATAACTAGGCCTGTCGTCCAGATCGCACTGGGCGAGAGCGCGATGGCATGTTTACTCAGCGGAGTTGGTAGCGTCGGAGGTGGATGGAAAGGGGATGTATTGGTCTTCTGGGGAGATCAAGTAGGACGAGTCAGGTATACTCGCCTTCATCAACGATCTGATATGCTACTGAACTATCTGTCTCTCGCAGTTTCCCTATTCATACATTTCCACTTCCAATTTCACCTTACCGGCCACCGCAAGCACTCAAGTCGACACGCATTGTCAAGATAGTGTGTTCCGATGAGAGCCCTCCTCCATTTTCTCTCAGCTCGATATCGTCCTCTTCAGCTGCTCCAACAAATGGAAGTTCCCAATTGTCTCACATTTCCGCCTCTAATCTCTCTGCAATGCTTTCTCAATCTAACGCTACGAACACAAATCAAAATCAAATCAACTTTGCGTGTGTCTCTGAAGGCGGAGAAGTTTTTACTTTTGGTGTACCCGGAGTCCCTCCTGTTGGTGCACTTAGCACTGGCTCTAGTGATGCAGATACAGATGGAAATGGAGGATCTGGTATGGCTCTCGCGAAGATCATCAAGCCGCAAAGAGTATGGGCGTTGAGAAGAGGCCTTGTTGGTGCTGTAAGAGTGGGTACAATTACCTTCAATGCACTCATGTTCTATGACTTATCTGGTACATAATCATACAGGACGTTGCTATTGGCCGCGATGGTTCACTTATCGTATGTACGGACTCAGGACACGTGTACGTCCGTACCCGTTCTTCCGACACTGTTTTTGGTGGTGGTTTTAAACCCTCCGGCGGCGGGAAATCCCAGAAGTTCACTCGAATCCCATACCTTCAACGTATCGTTGGGGTATGTGCGAGTGCTACCGGAGCTTTTGGTGCATTGAGGGTTGATGCGGATATTAAGCCCATCCATTGGCCTGCTGTGGACGAAGATCTGCTTGCGAAGAAAGGTGGCCAGGGGCTCGCAAAAGCTACTGACGCTATCAAAGGTTGGGATCTCATACACGACATGAAGAGTATCAGGCCATGGCTATGGAAGGAATCTGTGGTCTCACCACTAGACGTTGAGTGGCTTGAGGATTCGAGTTTCAGTGCGGCCAGTCCAGTCCCAAATTCCAAACCATCGCCATCATCTCTTCCACAGATACCTACTGTCCGCCGAGAACAACTGGAAGACGACGCGGATGAGTACGATGACGACGGAGATCTTGACATCAAACAGGATATTAGATCGCTATGGGAGTTATGTTCATTCGTAGCGAAACAGGATAAGGACAATCTCGACGCCTGGTTAGGGAAATTACCGTATGGCGCAGACCTCATGGTATACATATATCCTGAGTCTTCCATGACCAGCTTCAAGAAAGGTCGAAGTAGATCCAAGGCATCTTCTACATCATCACGGCTCTCTTTTCCGCTTCACGCTGTTCTATTGGGCATGAGATCTAATGCGCTCGCGACCGCTCTTTTGTCACCTTCTGAATCGGTTTTCGAGTGCAAACCCGATCACCGCTCTGCTGGCTCTCTCCAAAATATATCTATCTCGCCACTCCATCCTCGCGACAACGCGACCTCTGCACTTAGAAACATAACCTTCACCAATTTCCATCCCCTTTCCGTCCTTATCCTCGTGCATTATATATACACCGACATGCTCATCTGTATCTGGGATAGACGAGTCTCCACAGGTGTTCCTCCAACACCATCTTTAGAGGCTTTGAAGGTCACACCCGCGCTTGCTATACAGGTTAAATCCGAGTTACAGACCCTGGCGAAAATATTTGGGCTTCCGGAGATGCAGAAGGCAATGGAGAGTGTCATAAAAAGACCAGTCATTGGAACATTGCGAACAAATCTGGCAGCGACTTGGAATCTTACCAACGCAAGTTCACCATCGCCCTCTCTTCAAGCGTCCTCACTCCTCGCCCCTGATGTTGTTCTCCGGTTGGCGGAAGGGCATGAATTTTACGCCCATTCGACCATATTACGAGCTCGATCCGCCTATTTCGAAGATTTTCTAGGCGAGGAAGAGTGGACAAGAAAGCGTAAGGGCAATGGAGGGTTACTGGCACTTGATATGCAGCACCTAAAGTCGGGTGTAATGGACTACGTGATGAGGTGGTTGTGTTGCGGTCAAACTGAAGGACTGTTTGGTTCACTTGGTGATTATTCCGTCCTCTGCAGATTCGCATCAACTGATCAATTCTTTCAGAATTTGCTCAATCTGTGGACACTGTATTGGAATTCTTGTTTGAAATCATCGCTGTCGCGGTCAGTCTATATTTACCTGATGTGTCACAGACGATGTCTGAACGCTGACTCGCGTATAGAATGAGCTTCTCTTGTTCCCCCTCGTGTTGCTCACATCCCAACTGGTACTCAAATTCTTGAACATCCATAATGCTTGCTACATCCTATCCGAAGCCTCACATTATCATGCTTATGAATTGGTAACCTCGGTCGAAGGCTACATATCTGAAAATCTGGAAACATTAATGGAGACTCACATGTTGGATGTACTCAGCCCGTCGCTTATCAAGCATCTCTCTGCTTACATTCGTACCCGACAAGAAGAAAAAGCGTCTGTTGTCCGCAGCAACAGGCTGGTCAACCATGCTATGAGCAAGTGGCAGGAATGGCTTGAAAACGAAGACATTCCAACTATCTTCGTTCCATGTGCCGGATTGCGTAGAAAAAGGAAGCTTTCTCAGGCGAACAAATTTTCATTACCTCCTTCGTCCTCACCAATCATGAGTACTTCGTTCGGGCAGAAAGATCTAGGCAAGACTACGCCATCTAGTCCCGTCTTTCGGCCTGGGACTAATGTCAGTCCGGCATTGAAGCCTCAAGCTCCTATCCGTGAAGGGGACGATATCTTTGACATGGATGACATGGACATCGGTCTGCCTTCCATCGATCCCGTGGAATCACGACCTCCTCTAGCTCAACCTTCATCAGGCCCTTCACCAGTCTGGAAGGCGTCATCGGTTTCCCGGTATGTGTTCCAGTGATATAATACCTCTTATGAAACTAAATGAGCATTCAGAGTCGATATGCGATCTGTTATGGCTGAAGCAGCTAGTCTGTCCGAATCTCAGCCGAAGTCCACACGAATCTATACGGCTGGCCAGATCAGAGCTTCTCCTAGCGATGGGTCATCGTCTCATACAACCCGGTTGCGACATGCAGCATCAAATATTGATATGTCTTCCACGCCTTCTCCTTCTCCACGGCGGAGTGGCGCGGGTTCGTCTTGGAAGGTCTCTAACGCTCTAGGCTCAGACTCTGCAACTCCAAACGCTTTCCCAGTGTTGAGCAGCTCCCCTACTCCTGCATCAAAATATAGGGACCCGGCTGCGCCATCGAATACTCGTCCGCTTTTACAACCTTCTAGCTCGTCAGGACCCGCTCTAGGGCCTGTATTCTCACCGTCCCGCCAGTCTACGCCCAAGGTTCATGCAAGTGCCCCTCGGAGAGTCTCGTACGTATATTATCTCTCGCATCTTCTCCGTCTGCTCACACGTCATGTCAACCCAGAAGCAATAGCGTTAAGGCCACCCCGAAGGCATGGGTTTCTACACCTGTGCATGAGCCACTTCCACCGACCATAACGAACACCAATGGGAAGGGAATATCGTTCGTTGCAATCCAACAAGCTCAACTCGAACAGGGCACCAGCAATATCAAAGACAAGCGTTCGCTGCTGGAAATCCAACAGGAGGAACAGGCAAAACGGGAGGAAGAAGATTTTCTCAAATGGTGGAATGCGGAGGAGGAACGAGTTCGGTTGGAGACGGAAGCGATGGAGCGAATGCATGCTAATGGTGATCAAGGGCGGCAAGGAAGTAAGAACCAAAAGCAGAAAGGTAAGCAGAAGAAGTCGAAGAAGGGTAAAGGGCTTAACGTTGGTGATGACAATGGCGAAGAGCCTTCAAGCTCAAGGTCGACACCAAAACAGCCTCGTCCTGCAAACGCTCATTTACCTCAGAGTGGAAACGGACCGAGCTCAAGCTCTAGACGAGGACACGGAGGCAAGAAAGGTCCTCCTGCACCTCCAGTGTCAGCTTAATGAAATGCACACAAATATTCAATGGACGACTTAGATTCCTTAGGTAACAATATCTTTATTCACTTCCTCGCCCGCATCCTGTATCCTGTAGAATTTTTATCTTGTAGTGTCTACGTAATTTGCGTGTAGCACCTAGCACCTAGTATCATTAGCCAGGTATCGTCCTTGTACATAAACTATGTAGGGCCTCGTAAATCGCAAAAAGTTGTTTACAAGCCGGAGATGGACCGGACCCGCCCGGATCCTAGAAATTTCTCGAACGTTGGCGTACAAATGAATTACTCTATAATCTTCGGCTAGGCTCAATCTTATCGTTCACTAACGCGATGTCTACCTCAAAAACGCAAAGGCCTATCACTTATTTTGATGTCTCGATTGGTGGTTCTCCAATTGGACGTATCATCTTTTCTCTCTACGCTGATCTTGTACCAAAAACCGCAGAAAATTTCCGTATGTTGGATTCTTTGCTCTCAAAATAATGTCAGCCAATATATCTTAACCAGGTGCGCTATGTACTGGAGAAAAAGGCATCGGGAAATCGGGAAAGCCCTTACATTATAAGGGTAGTGGTTTTCATCGGGTCATCAAACAGTGAGAAGAACGATGAGAATTCCAAGAGTTAGCACTGAAGCGATTGACAGATTTATGGTGCAAGGCGGCGACTTTACGAATCACAACGGTTGGACCATGGTTCTTTCTCTATCCTCGCTCGATCTGACCTTCGCTACGCGTAGGAACTGGAGGGGAATCAATATACGGAGAAAAATTCGAAGATGAGGCGTTCCCGGTAAAGCACGACAAGCCTTTCCTACTCTCCATGGCGAACGCGGGACCGAACACGAATGGATCTCAGTTTTTTATCACCGTTGCAGAGACAGCCCACCTCAACGACAAACATGTCGTTTTTGGGGAAGTTATTCGGGGTAAATCAATAGGTATGTGTCCCACAAAGACTAAGTTTCGTCGATCCAGTTTTCCGACAACAAATTATCACAGTTCGTCAGATTGAGCACTTTCCGACGGCCTCTGGTGACAAACCGACTTCACCGATTGTAATTGAAGACTGTGGTGAACTTACTCCGGATGACCCTTCTCTTACTGTGTCACCGGTCGCTGCTGAAGGAGATCCATATGAAGATTATCCTGATGACGATGACCATGAGGTTTCTAATCCCCAAGTCGCGTATGACATCGCGAAAACCATACGTGAAGTTGGGAATAAGCTTTTTAAGGAGGGAAAGACGGACATTGCACTTGCAAAATATCAAAGTATGTTTGTCCATAATATCCTACTTTTCCTGATTGCTGAACTTTCTATAGAATCAATACGTTATCTCGATGTTCACCATACCCTTTCAGATGATGCCCCACCAGAACTTGCTGACTCGTACAAAGCTCTTCTTTCCCCTCTTCTACTCAACTCGGCGCTTGCTGCTGTACGGGTCCAACCTCCCACTTCCTTGAATGCTGAAATTGCGATGAAATGTGCCTCACGAGCTCTCACCTCGCTCGAGCTCAATAATGCGGACAAAGGTTAGCTTGTCTGCCACTTGCATCATTTTCCCTCACTGACAAGCCATTTATAGCGAAAGCCCTTTACCGCCGCGCAATAGCGCATACCATTCTTAAGAACGACGACGAGGCAGAGAAGGACCTGCTTGAAGCTAGCAAACTCGTTCCTGACAACCAGGCCATTATGGGCGAGCTTGCCCGTGTGAGAAATAAAAAGAAGGAAAAACGGGACAAGGAAAAGAAGGCGTTCAAAAAGATGTTCAGTTAGTTGATGAAGCAAATATTTGTATTTGACGGTAGTCCCAATATACCTATCAAGTCAAAATACGAGGCGGAATAAAATATCTACATTGCGTCCAATCGTGTTTACAAGAATGTCGAATCCAGTGTGGCCTATTTGTAGACTTAGTGAATAAAATACATAACAAACTTCTGATAACCCAAAGGAGTGCAAACATAAGCCGTGTCATTTGTCGAAGACGGCGAGTCATTGCGAAGAAAACCAAAGAAAATGGTTGAGAACGTAGCCGCTGGAGGAAGACCGTCAATATCCCAACACTTGATGAATGGTGAAAAGACATGCCAATTTCCTCTGCGCGAGGGGAAGAATTCTGAACGATATAATGTAAAAAAGCTGTGACAGATATCCAAACCTAGTAATCAATCTTAGTACAAGCTGACACGCCAAATCAATCGCAACTCACATTTACTGATTCCGGTGGAAAGTCGTCCAGGACCTTGAACAACGGTTAGAGATGAAGCAACATACTCCTATAAACGCACTTCAAAAGCTTCGTCGCGATCCTCTACAGCCACGCATCTCCCATGCAGCTCCTTGGGTACGATAGGTTCTGGCAATGATTCCAAGAGTTCCATCAACGCAGCTCCGAATGCAATTGGGATCGAACGCTCTCTTGTATCATGCGAATACGGAAACTCGTTGCCGGTATCAAGATGCTTGCACTATTGTTTGAGAAAGATGTGGTACCAGTGAGGGAAGAGCAAAATACCTCACGAATATCATCAACTATGTCTGGGTCTGCTTCCACCATGAATAGATTCTCCTAGCGCATGTTTTATGGGCATACACGAGGACCTTTATAGGGAAAAAAACTGACTGTGGGGTGGGCGCAACTCATGAGCCAATTAACCAACCTCACTATCTCCCTCGGTGCGTTGATAGCTTTGCCTTCGCCCAGAAGATCATTGTGGGATTTCATAGCGCGTATCGGACCAGGAAGGTGGGTCAACCGCGAAAGCTTGTTTGCAAAGCAAGTGTATTCTGTAGGATCGGGTGAGCGTAATCTCATGTTTTCCAGTTAGCAGTACATACGGTATTCAGCCTTGATCGAAATGAAATGGTCTTTTCCCATTAAGGTGTGGATGATCAACGTGCAATTTAGGTCTCTCGGTCCAAGATTCAATCGGGAAGCAATTTTGTTGTCGATGAACGCCATAAGCGTGATTTCAGTATGCTCGTTTGGCAGCAACAAGCCCGTCGTGTGTGACGCTGATAACCATGGTGGTACTGTAAACAGGAAGTTAGTATTGATCAATAAATGTTCATGCGTGCACCTCACAAGGTTCACCGTGGGCCTCTGTAGGCAGGAAACGAAAAGAAAGTGGAACCTGTGATAGAGCTGTAAATTACTTCCTGTGAAAGGAATACGTTCACACTTACTTTTCCACAATTTTGAAACATAAAACTCGCAGTCTTCTTGCGCTTGTAGCTATGGATGGCTGTCAGTACCAAGCATGTGAGAATTTGGATTTGAGCACACAAGATGGCACCCATGTCAATGGAAGTTTGACTGAGCTTAGCTTTCGCTCTCTCTTCCATACCCTGCACCTGCCGGAAGAGATTGGCAGCAGTAGCGTGCAATTGATTTTTGTCGAAGAGATCCACCTAGATTCATATTAGAGAAAGCAGAAAGGTTGTAATTGAGGCTTACATCCACACTAAAATCTGCCGAGATCGGTCGATGATCACTCATCGTAATTTCTCCATGGCCGGTGTACGACGACGGCTCCAGTTTGGCAGTCAAGGGGGAAAAGGCATACAGGATACGATCCGTCCACGCTGGCTTGCGCCTTGAATAACGAATGAACTTTTGAAAGCGCAGCGAAAGGTGGAATTTACTTGGTGTCGTATCCCAGAGAGTCGGTAGAGATCCCACCACCAAAGCGGTATGTGCTGCGAATGGGCGCGTTACATTGATATGATGTTGGCAAGCGTCTATAAGAACTCACGGAAGATGATGAATATCGTACTCAAGGAATATGTCGAATGCTTTCTTTTCTCTGATACTTGTCTTTAGCTATAGACAGTGGATATGAGAATCATATTACAGAAAGATTACACGAGAATACCTGGTCAAAGTGTTTCAGTATCTCAAGTTTGTTCTTCCAGCTTTCGGAACTTAGAAGGGCCCTTACATCCGCATCAGGAAGATTGATACGGTAGTTCAGATCTGTCCAACGCAGGAGATTTAACATGTATCAAGCAGAAAGCAAGGGCGGGGGTGCACACCTCCCTAGAGCGAGATATATTCCATCGATTGATTGCTTTAATGAGATGTTAAGAAAGCTCACCATCCAGAACAGAATGTCACTCTCGAAAACTCCAAACTTTTCTGGAACTGAAACCAAACTTTGTGACGGAGCCATCCCACCCAGCATTGATGAATTTGTATCCTGAACGGATTGGCTTGAAGCAGAACCAACACTATCCCTTCGACCAATATCACTTGTTGGAGCCAGATTACTTGAATCAAATATCAATCGTTTTGATAGTTCATGAAAATCCGCGTTTCTCTTGGAGACCATATCGTCGAAGGCAGCGAGGTGAGAAACGACAAAGGTCAAGATAGTAGGCCCAGGAAGGTCAATCCCATGATGATGTTCGTCAGTGGATGCGGTTTCACCCAGCGCCAAGTTGAGATCTTCAAGACTTGATGCCGGCGGCGTGAAAGCCAGACGAATAGCTGTTCCTCCTTTATTACCCTGATTAGAGAGAGCGTCAGAGGTAATGTCCTGAATGTGAACATTATCCAGACCATGAGTCCCATTATTCCTGCTCCAACTGACGAAGTCATGACATGCGAAAAACATGCTTTCAGAGACTTCTGCACGATTATTATGATGAGCATGCCGACGAGTTGTTTTGAGGCGAGCTTGACACATTATCAGTCAAACTACGCGACGCGATGAACAAATATAAGATACTCACTTTTTCGTACATCTGCGCTTTTTCACCCAAAGCAGCGAAGATAGCCACAGTCCATGCATCCTCTCTCGCAGTGGATGTTGAATATAGGAGTGCTTCAGTGGATAGATCAAGTTCTTCAAACCCTAAAACTAAGATGTCAGGATCCGGTTTAGGTGCAGCTGATCCAGAGGTTTTGCCGAATGAGACGGTCGGGACTTCTGGTTGTACGAGCGGGACAGGTACAGATTCATAAATAGCTGGTGACTCCGATGATACGAGAGATGCTGCCACAGAAGATGTCGAAAGAGAAAGTGATGCTTCGTGATTCGTATTAGCAACCGAAAACGTAGATGCAGTAGAGGGATTGCGCAGCGCACTTGTCGACGCTGCAGACGAGTACGATGTCGACGAAAAAGCAGAGCTCGAGTTTATGATTGACCGAGGAGCTAAAGAAATTAGGTTTTAGTCTGCGAATGAATAACTTGAAGCACCTTCTGCCCCGCGTGAGTCATAAGGATCCTTCACTACCTCACCCAACGATAAAGGTGAGATTTCGCTCACAGGGGGGAGGAGGCTATGTTGTATCGAAGCCACGTTTGGCGCGTCCGTGGTACTCCCTCTGACCCAAGCTGCCAGATCCTGCGTTGGCATCTTTCCATTGACATTGAATGTGCCTAGGCGAATACTAGATATCCATAAGTACGAGCTGATCAGGTTTTAGAAATATCGTACTTCAATCTCACCCTGCCTCTTCTGCACTGATTTCGCGCTCTTGAACGCGCCCATTCATCCCTGATGAGCACGATATCGTTTAAATCATCACCTGTCGTGCCTGGACTAGCCGGCGAAAGGCGACTGTAAAGAGGCTGAGCCGAATTCCGCAGATCGGGGAAAGCTGATGGCACTGGGGAAAGCTGAGGAGTGGTAGAGATATAACAACGTCCGATTCATACGTACGAGAGGGTATGAATATGTCGTTATTACTATTAGCATACGAAGCTAGCCATGAGTATGTCTGGGTCGGTGAGTTCACTTCTGGCACAATTTCTGAGAACGAGGAGTATATCAAGCCGAGGCTTCAGTCAGAAGCACTGGATAACACACCAGATAGTTCCTTAAGTCGTCTACATTCAGTAAGTACGTCTTTCAGGGCTGAGACGTCGTCCGTTGCCAGATCCACAGGTTCATTACCAATCAGGGTTTGACCAGGGTTAATCGTCACTTTAAAGCCTTGAAGAGGTCATAATGTCAGACGAGAAAGGTTTCCCAAAGCCATGACAACGCACGCGTTCGAGGAAGCTTGAGGGTTTGAGTATCGTTGGAGTCTTGCGGTAGTTGGGCCATAGTCATAGTAAAATCTCCGTACACAGGGAACACTCGGTGAATCTCCAACTCATTGCTCATCGAAGATGAGGACGAGAATAATTTTCGCTTCAAGACGAATACACTGGGGCAAAAAGCCATAAGTTTCGATAAGCGTCGTTGAAAACACGGGCTCACCTTCCTTCTTCCCAGTTATTACCTGCTTCTTTATGTGTTATAATCGCGACAATCCTCTGATGTTGTGGAGTTGAGTAATTTTTGATTCCGCTTGCATCCGGTGCTGTATTATCATTGGAAGCAGAAGGAGGAAGTAATATGCATTCCAAAATGAATTTAATTTCATCGGAAGGTCGTAAAAGCAGTTTGATTGAGTCTTCTAGTCCAACCATTGGGTTTAGCAAAGAGCTTGTTATTTGAGCAAGAGTTAAGATGTCGTCATACCGACTTGAGTCCTTAAAGGGAAAGTGTCAAAGCAGCAGATACGAACTGACGTCAGACACGCTTTTGCCCCTCAATCTTGGACCTCCTTGAATTAACCACAGCAATTTCAAGTCTTATCAATGTCCGTTTTGCGAATCATAATCAAGCTCCTGACAATCTCCACGCCGTTTTACCATCTGTCCCATTCAGAATCTCTATGCGCATAACTGACTTCATACGAGATAGTTAGCCCAGGGACGGAATAAAGCTAGACTTCTGCTCGTTGAAGCGCAAGATCTTCTAGTATTACAAACGTATGAACATTCCTGCGACGGACTGAGTCCTGAGGCCTGGAGGTTAAAAAGTAGAAACGGGATTCTAGAACATTATATGTATTTGTGTGGTCACAAGATGAAGCACGACTACAGATTAACAGTTACGAGATAGAATATATGATTTCTATAGGGTTCAAGTGAGCAAAATGAATCGAATCTAGCAGAAACCCTAGACTCACAATAAAAAGAGACTAGACTACTTCTGTCTGCGATAAATTTTACCTAGAAAACTCGTAAATATCTGTCTCTTCAGGACACCTTGCTGTCCTGGAGCACCCTCATCGATGTTGTTGATCATCTCATTCAGTGACTTGAACACTCCTTCTTCATACACGGCGTATTTCTCTCTCAGTCCGATCTCCTCGAACACCTTCTTGACACGGTTCTCCGCCTCTCCGAGATATCCCTGCTCCTCACCGTTTTTCCCGGCAGCCATCTTCTTCGCCATCTCTTTTTCTGCCTCCGTAGGCTTGACACCGTAGTTCTCGTCTAGAATCTTCCTTTGCTCTGGTGTAGCATAAGCCAGAGCAGTGTTAATACACCATGAACATTTGTTGTCAACAATGTCAGTGCCGACTTTACCAATCTGAGCAGGGACACCGGAAAAGTCAAGGAAGTCGTCTTGAACTTGGAAGTACTCTCCAAGAGGAATGAGAATATTTTTCGCGACTTCGTAGGGTGCGATTGGTTCGGGAGATGATGGAAGGGTATACGAGGTAGGGATACGGCAGAACAGCATTGCGAGGGCAACAGGGAGATAGAAAGAGTAGTAAGCGGTTTTGTAGATGACAATCAACGAGTGTCTGTATGTTGAAGTCAGCTGAGTGTACTCAGAACGGGATAGGGACTAGATACTCACTTCTTCAATGAGAAACGATTCAAATCAACATCGTTTTCGGGAGCAGTGATCAAATCGATTAGTTGGCCCATCTCGGTTTGGTAAGTCACTTCATGGAACAATTCCAAAAGGTCAACGTAGTATGATTCCTTCTTGAAATGGACTTTGAGGAGACGATAGATGGCTGCTTCGAGCATAAACGAGTCGTTCATGGCAATAAACCCAATTTTTGGGACGCGGTACCAGCAAGGCTGGCCACGGCGCGTGATGGAGGAGTCCATAAGGTCATCAGAGACGAGGAAGAATGCTTGAAGCTGTTATGAAGGTCAAGAAGAAGAAAAAAAAGTTTAATAGAAGATTGTTATACACACCAGCTCAACGCCCCAGCCGAGTACAGCTGCCTGAAGGTATTCCTCATCGGTAAGTTTACGGCCTAGTAGGATCTCTGACGAGTCAACGACAGACATGCCACGGTTGAGCTTTCCGCCAGGTACATTGTAGTCCAAGTTCTGTGGAAGATTTGAGACCGAGAAAAGATAGCAAATGATTAAACGCATACCTTGGCATACCACTCTTGTGCTTCCTGAGGCATTCCGCAAGATTTAAAGTGATCCAAGAGCTCGTCACGAATCCCATTCCAGGCGCCTTCGAATTTAGCTCGTCGTGCTGCTTTGTCGGTTGAGGCCATAGTAGTGGGTCAAGGGCTGTTCTAGCAAATAAGAGAAAGGTGCTATTTATAAACAATAAGGTTTAGGGAACCGGTAAGAGGACAGGGTGGGTCGAAAACAAAAGAAAGAATGGCTGTACCTTCATCGGTTATTTTATGTACTTTCAGAGCAGAATATAGAATCGAACCATAATTATTCGGTCCGTTCACCTCACTTGTGTGTACGTATAGATTCAGATTCGCAGCTGTAGTAGTCTGTCGATGTTTGTGACACAAAAGCAAGAGATAAATCTGTACTGTTTCCTATGGGGCTATGACCGATATGGTACAACAAAAAACCGAGTATAAACTACAGCGTAAGAGAAATTCAAATTTGGCTAGACGGCCGCACGGCCGCGCGAGGGTAACTTTTTAGCGCTCGTACTCTTCGTTCTGTTCGTTCTTCATCTACCCTTAACCCTCTATTCCCTTTTTGTGGTTTCTCTACTTGCAATCAGTGAAATCTTGACTGACGATTGACATGACTGCTCGCTTTCCTCACATGTTGAAATCAAACAATACTTCTCAGCTGACCCCTTCGTTTTTCCCTGGAAGGAGAGATCAGAAGTCCAACTTGCGCTTGAAATCAAGTTCCGATGACCTTGCAGCGTGCTCCAAAACCTACAAAGACAGTCAGTATATATAGATAGCTTCTCCATAATCTTTGCTCTTTTCGACCCAGAGTTATTCTTACAGCAATATGTCGAATTTGCGGCGTGAGGAAGAGTCTCTTCAGCATACAGAGCTAGATGTCGTCGATGTGGAGAAAGGAACTTCTTCAAGCGTGCCTTCTGACGCTGAGAGGGAGGGAACTGCTCATCAGAATGAACTAGGTCCAAAATTGAAGCGAGCACATTTCTTCTCACCTCTGGATCCTGCGGTCGCTGAGGCCGTGAATCTGGATGCGGAAACAGTCGAGTATACTCCGGAGGAAGAAGTGCGTGTACTCTCTCAAGTCTTTGAGTCAAGTCTTTGAGGTCTCTAAATTTCTTGACATAAAGTATAAAGTGAAGAGAAAGATTGACAATGTGGTCCTTCCTCTGGTGATATGCAGGTGTGTCATTTATTCATTCCAAGTCAGATCTGGAATTGAATCAATCTCAGCTACATTTGTGAGTGCTATCTACTCCATCGAGACCTTTTGCTGAATGCCTTCTGAGCGAAGTTAATCAATTCGGTAAGTTACAACTTTCAAGGCTCTGGATTGAAACTAACTGAAATACAGACCGGACGAATATGTGAGTATTTGAGAAGGTTGTCAAACGATTGACCTAAGAATAACGGAAACAGTGGCAATGCTCATGTTATCACTGCATTCAATGAAAATTTCGTATGTTTGAGAGGAGCAGACGCACTGCTTGATGACAACTAATCGGAACTTTGCGCAGGGCATTACGGATAATAAGAAATGGACCTTGGCACTGAGCATCTTCTATGTCGGCTATTGTGCGCATATTTCCTGGAAGTAGTCATCAGCTCTCTGTCAATCTAATATACTGTATATCCAGGTCTTTTGGAAATGCCTGCCAATGGTGACATCTCTTTCCGATCTGTGACGTATTTCCCTTAACATATCTCAACCTTAGTTTTACAAAGGCGCATTGGTGCTAATAGATTGTAAGTAAATTCTCTGCGGCCGTAACTCCTCATCACTAACCTAGGCCATGGCGTAGCTTCTTCCTCTCGTTGACCTTCTGGGGTCTAGCTTCACTCTCCTTCGTATATGCAAAAGGTTATGGTGCTCTTTTAGCTTTGCGGTATGCTTTCTCAGTGTTTACGAATCACTTTATGAACTAAATGACAATGACATAACACTCAGCGTACTTTTGGGGATCGGGGAAGCTGGTTATTACGCTGGAATGATTTATTATCTCTCATTCTGGTATAAACGGTAAGGTCTTTAAATGTTCTCATATAAATTCTGACTGTCGTATAACTGAATGGAAGTCATGAGCTTGCCATGCGCGTGAGGTGAGAAGCCTCTCCCGAACTTCCTGAATTTCAATGCTGATATGGTTGAGTAGCTTGTGTATGACCGGTACATATCCAGGTGCCATTGGTGTGAGTTTACGTTCTATCAAACGCTTAGAGTTACTTGCAAGTGACTAAGAGACGACACTAGGGTCTCCTAGCATTTGGTCTTGTTCGGGCGAAGACATCTGTTCTTGAAGGGTAAGCCTCAACGATTACCAAAAGCTACCGACCAACTTGCTCAAACAGACCCCAGATGGCAGTTCTTGTATCTCGTACGTTCAAGCCCTCGTTCAAGCTTGTCGCTCTCAAGAGAACCAATGAATTCATTCGCAGATTGAAGCGATACCGACCCTCGTCATGGCCACCATGATCCTATTCTTCCTGCCTCCCTTCCCTTTCTTTGCCACTTTCCTTACTCCCCGCGAGCGAGCTATCGCCCAAGCGCGTCTGAACCGTGATCACAAGCCCCAATCTCATGGTGGGATGAACGGCTGGCAAGGTTTTAAGGCTGTAGTCACTGATATCCATGCATGGATGTTTATGACTGTATACGCGAGCTGTAAGTCATCCCTTTTCTGCTTCGTGAAGTTTACCTAAGCGCGTGACCAGGTAACGTTGGGGTCGCAACGATATCATATTTCTTACCAACAGTATGTGACAATTAGATGATTAGGCCGAATTGTTCCAAGCCTTTATTTTTCTGTATCGCTAGATCATTGCAGGCCTTGGATTTACTGCGATTAACGCGCAAGGTTTGACCGTTGCGCCATACATTGTTGGGTGAGGCCAAACTTCAGAACCTTAATTCGATGCTTACACTGAGAAAATTCACAGCTGGTTCATGGTAATATTCCAAGCTTGGCACAGCGATAGGACCCGCGACAGAGGCTGGCACATTATGCTTTCTTGCTTCGTATCATTCGTCGGTTATCTCATCCTGGCCACTGCCGTGCAAGAGAGCGTTGGTGCAGCATACTTTTCCCTCTTCTTGGTGATTGGCGGACTCTATTCCTTGTTTCCCCTCGTCATGAGCTGGGCAGCAAATACCTTTGCACCTACATCAAAGCGAGGTGTAGGAACGGCTTTCATCGTGTCGATATCCAACTGCGTATCAATGTAAGTCTATGTTTCACGCATACCGTTATTTTCTGTTAGACTTGGTCACATTTGAATGTTAGAGCTTCACCGCAAATCTATTTCGACCCGGAAGACAGTTATAGGAAGGGTCACGCAATATCAGCTGGGTATAATTTCTCTTTCTCTGCTCATTCACTCCTGGTGTTAATGAATGAAAATGCTTTAGCTGCGTTTTCTTATCTATGCTTGTAGCGTTCCTGCTCCGGATGAGGCTTTCTAGGCTCAACAAACGTAATGCAGAAAAGCTCGATTTGATGACCGAAGATGAGAAGGCTTCACTGGGTCAAGTTTCTGAAATCAGCGATATGGATCCTAGATATGTCTTCATGACCTGATCGAAATTTGCGAAAAATCAATATGCGAATATTGATCACCCCCTCTTGTCGAGATATCACCAGCTTTGACACCGTGCCCTCATTTGGGGATGAGTCTAGTGTGTTTCTTACCAATGAGATTCAAAAGTTCAGAAGAACTCCGCATTCGATAGTAAATCTTCTGCCAGACAGACTCAAGCTAGTGAGTGAAAACGAGTACTATACAGGTTGGCAGATGTAACGCTTCTGTGAGTGTACATTGGTGCTTTATATGGGATATGTACGCTGTGAACACAGAACGGAACTGCTCAAAGCTCGTTCGAATTGTCACTGGTGGAATTGAGCTTGGACATTGTTTGACACAGTGTTTGCGCTAGCCTGGCCTCATATAACATTCGATTTCCATATCGACGGCTGCCATCAAGGCGGTAAGTAATTGCTTGGTGAATTTCGTTCAATGTAAGAATTTATTAGTACTGGATATGTACTAGTACTAGACGGCAAGACTTCTCGGTCACGGTCACCGCCCACGATTTTCTATACCATCTCTAAACCGAAATTTGCCTTCTTGTTTTGCCTTCAGTTTCTTATAATGCATCTTACCGTGAAGGAAGATTCGGGATTACCGAGTTCTTATTTTATTCAACTCGCCGTTGTACCTCAAGATACTTAAAAAGGTTAGTCCATTTGAACATAACGAGTGTCAGTCAATCCAATCCAAACTTTTGGATTTTCTAATTTAGTGGTTGCAGCCGAGGATTTGATCTTGGTCGGCCTCGGTGGAGGGGGAAGAGATTTTTCCTCGATTTGTCGCCGTTCTACTACGTGGATCTCCAACAATGCATCATTCAAAGAGTTGCTCCTCGCGCGCTCAATTCGGTTCTTGGCCTGCCTGTATCATATATATCGTCGCGAAAAGCCTTAAAAGCCTTGATTAAACCAAGTTTCTAGGTTTTGACCCACCGTTCCTTTTGCTCTACTATGGCTTTCTCATCGAAATACCATGAGCTCGGAATCATGGCGGAATGCGTCTCGCTGATAGGTGCTTCGATTTCATTCAGTCCATATACGCGTCTCATGCCCTGATTTATGTGTCGTGCAGGCGTTTCCGTGCTTTCTTTCTGCTTATCACGACGTGTACCAAGATGGAGGCAGTGGAAGCATCTGACCTGGGGAAGGACGTGTGTTCTATTAGTGCTCCTCGATTCGTGCGTTCCTTATTGTTTATTGGTTTCTTGAATTAACCGCGACACCGATTGTAACGTAGCTGGCTTTTTGTCTTCTTCTGTGAGTAAGACGTGCGGAATCATATGTTGTGCTTAAACCCATGAAGCTGGCTTGCTGTCATCTGGTATTGGTTTCTCGACGTCCTACACAACTTGCTCTCTTGCAATATACACTTGTATCAGTTTCTATGCGATCAGCAAGGTAAAGCTCGTACTTGGCGTTTTTCGAATCAATTATACTTACTGATAGTGAATCAGATCCTTATATACGCATTTCTTTCCGAAAAGGTCCGTTTCTCTGTTTCAGGATCTGTAGCACCCTGGATAAACGAAGGACTAACTTCAAACAGGTATATATCGTTTGGACAGGTGGCAATCAAACCTCGCGTCTCAAGGCGAAAGTATATCTCCTCTGTGCATTTGTGCTATCGGGATACGTCGTAGTCGGGATTTTAACGGTTGTAGGAAGAGACAGCACCGTTCGTCGTGACGGCGTGTGTGTCATTGGATTGAAAGCTTATGCGTATGCCCACTCTTACTTGTGCCAATTTAAAGAGCTGAGTTTCTCTCAGTACAATCAGCTTGATAGTATACGACATGAGTCTCAATATTTTCCTTACAGCTATGTTCCTTTGGCCGTTGTGGAAATCACATCCTATGAGCCCAAGGCTACGGTCTATTGCCAAACGAACATTATAGTAAATAATCGCATTTGTACAGATGTGATTCATGGCTGACATTGGCAATGTAGTGGAGCGTCCACAAGCCTTATTTCATCCATGGTGAGCTTTTCACATTGAGCATTCGTCAAGAGAGTATGTTTAACACAGTGGTGGATTCTAGATCAACATAGCTATACTTTTTCTACTGGGCGGAAATGAGTTGGGCTGGATCTGCCTAAGCAGTTGTGTAGCTGATGTGGGTTTTTTTTCTGACTGTCAGAGATGTTATTGAAAAAAAATCAGGTCACTATTAACTCACTTGCCCTATTCTGGTGGGGTACCGTTTCGTTTCACAGTTGTCCATTATCAGCCTCATCTGTATTATACTTTATCGCACAGGCTTAGCTCAAGCTCTTCATTATCTGGCGACGTTGTCCAGGATCGGTTTTCGCTTCCAACTATGGACATGAGCGCCTTGACTTTCGTCCGTATAGATTCAACAAGGCCTACGACTTCGGCCCAAGACACACTTCAGCATCAGTTGGGATCATCTACTACAATACCAGAAGCATTCTTCGATTACATTCCTTCAGTGACTTTGAGGGGTGACCCCGAAAAACAAACGGTCAGTTTTAATGTCTGCCTAGAACTTTCGTGCTGGTGAGTTTACGTTGTGCCTTGAATCTTGATGCCAGCAGGAGCATCAGTTCGAAACCTCGAAACCTCTTTCACACGAGAAAACCAAAGCGTATCCCGACGTGAGTGCTACACTCTCGTGTCCATGTACCCAAATAAACTGATTCTGTCAATGTCATCTGTTAGATTTCTGGTTCGAACATTTTGCCAGACAGCCATTGTACACCCAATTTCAGCATCACAATGCCTAAACTCCGACCTCAAGCAGATTCGGAGTCAGGACAGCATACAGCCAGAGTGGAGGAAGAGAAAGATATTTGCGATCTAAAATAATCATGTACATTTCTGAAATGAATAACCGGACGGCCACAGGTGACGCGCTTGTTGTTTTTGTATATGGGCCTAAGTGTCCCTTCTACTTGTGTATAGTACAATTGAAAATCCACCACCGTCTAATAGAGCACCGCCATTTCAGCTGAGACTATAGCAAGTCCAGCACCAGTCATAAATAGAATGGGCAGCAGGTTCCAAAAAGCAAACTGTGTCTGTCGAATGTCAATCCCTTTCTGTATCAATATCCCCCGCCAAAGCAAACCCGCAAGACTAGCTGAAAACGTGAAACTGACTGCGCCAATATTACTGGCTACAGCAAGTGCGATGCCTGCTGCTCGCGTGCTGTCTGAAGGGAAATTCGGTGCCGCACGAACAACTTTTGTGAGGAGGATGGTAGCACCAATGTTGGTGCCAGCGACATTGCACATGACTACGCCAATCACACCTATTAGCCATATCGAAGAATGTATTTGTCCCTGAGAAGCTATCGAAAGCCAATGGGCGAAAACGTCAATCCAACCTTGATGCTGTAGCGCTTCGATAAGGATGAACTGAGAGAATGCGAAGGGTACCAAAGCGAACGGCAGTCGCGGTAAAGCGGTGAAAAAGGTAGGAAAGTGGGCAGCCAGGCGGGCATGCGTGGCACGTAGACGACGGCGGGAGTTTGGAAAAATTTCTACAACTTCGCTAGATCCAGACAGTTTTGAAGGTGATGGAGAAGACGACCTGTTTGGGTCTTGAGATGAAGTAAGTGTCTCATTGAGGGTGCGTGCATTGGAGCCAAATGTTTCTTTTCGGTGTGGACCCTCTCCTGTGGGAGATGTCGTTGCTCGCTGGATCTGCGTATACATAGGATCAGGATCATCGTCGTCGACATTTACATCTTGCTTGGTATCTGAAGAGTGATTGTGATGATGCAACTTT
Organism: Lentinula boryana; assembly: GCA_027886635.1. Taxonomy (NCBI): domain Eukaryota; kingdom Fungi; phylum Basidiomycota; class Agaricomycetes; order Agaricales; family Omphalotaceae; genus Lentinula; species Lentinula boryana. The sequence continues at coordinate 102,208 of MU790563.1, forward strand.
CCAGTCACAAATCGATAATGATCCCAAGTAAAGTCAAATATGAGTTTTGCCACCGCAAATGGTAGACTGATTTTCCAGACGTCAATCTTGAAGAAGCTGACAATGATGATGACCACCAAACATGTTCCAAGGATGAGACTTCCAACGAGAGCCCCTCCAGGATCACGAAGGACACTTCTGGGATCTAATTTTCCTGTAGTACGTAGTTTTCGAGGAATGTGTTTTTTGTCACGAAACTGGAGAGCCAAAGCCAGGAAGCATACAACGTTGCACGCAAGAAATGGTAGGATGGTATAAGCGGTGAATGCGACATTGTTGATAGCGAATCCTTCGCAAACAACCACGTTGGTTGGATTTCCCACGAATAGTACCATACTGGCGGTATTGGCAGCGGCGAACTCGGATATGAGCCAAGGCATGGGTTCCAATTCGGTCGCAGTGGTGTAATAGACCAAGAAAACTGCAAGGGACATGAGCATTGCACTTCCAGCGCTCTTGATAGAAACTAACCCGTTCCAGAAAGAATAACAGGATCGTTTCCCAGAAACACGCTCAACGATGTGAGCATTAGGTAGAAGTAAATGTAGAGCCGCCAACCATTTGATCCACCCTTATTACTGACCCAGAAAGCTGACGCTTGTAGAATCCCGCTGATATCGAGAGTAATGGCCATATAAGCCAAAGAAAAGAACAGTATCAAAATATTGTATGGTTTGACGCCGTCTAGAAAGGAGCGGTCAGGACAGCGTCACAAGGCAGGAAATTCGCACTTGCCGGTTCCAACGATTCCGTCACGTATCTGGTATGAATTTATGAGCTGGTACATGCATTGGAGGGTACTTTGATTTTCAAACCTGAGTCGGGCCTAAACATTGTGAAGCCCATAGGATTGCAATGATTGCAGGGGGCGTTGTCGTCAAATCGATTGGGATTTTTCTTCTCCCAAGACGCGGAAGCCGTATTGGTATAGAGATTGGACGAATTACTAGAGCGATGGAGAGGATGAAGAGGATGAGAGTGACGATTGAAAACCGCGTAATCATTAATGATAGCTGTAAAAAAACTAAACTACGCAATAAGTAAAATGATGTTGAAAAGAGAGCATATGCATACCTACATTAGTGGTTCAGACGTTCAGGATGTGGTCATGAAGGGACATTCAAACACATTGACAGCACTCAATCATGCTGGTTATACTTGAAGCAGGAACGTGGGAATTTTGCTGTGCTAAAGCTGTAAACCTTGGATTCACTATGAATGCACTTGTGACGCACTTTTCTTCTTGTTGTAGCACAGAAAATCTATGTAGTACCTGTAATCTTTCTTCTTTCAAACTACGGCTGAGCTCACTGCAAGAATCCCGAAAAAATCTCTCTGCCGCCACCGCCGAGGGCCAAGGGATTTTGGAGCATAGCCTTGCGCCAACACAGGGCGCCTTGCCAACAACTAGGCGCCTTGCTATGTCGTAGACATCGGAAAATACTAATGCCTCAGTTGTTCTGAGCCCAATCACTAACTTCCTCACTTTGGTCGTAATGCGCTCTTCAAGATATGCTATGACCGACTCACAATATACGAGACCACCTCCACCGCACAGACACGCAGGACCCAGTGCGCCATGGTGAGAAGGAAATAGTTTACAACGTCCGTTCGCTGACGATGAGCTATCAGGCCATGGATAGATATCCATGATGGTGAATAAACGCTTGCTTCGCGATATTCCAACATTTGACGCGCTGACACTTTATCACAGAGGTAGATGCGACTCAGCTCGAATCACCTTTGCCTCCGATTCCTCCGCTTTGCGATCACAATGTCTGTTGTTGTCTGTTGTTCCCGTTTCTACCCAAGCCAACAATTTGTTTAGAACTGCGGTGGGTGCTGGAAAGGTTACCCTCAATCCAGATTCCCCAACTGGTACGAGCACAGTAAGATTGTGCTTGAATTTCCAGTTGAACACAATCTAGGGCTCCTGGACAAGTTCAACGTAGTAGGATCAATGCCGCAATAAATGACTATGATAGCAGCACACCATGTATTATTCATTATGTAAATGTCGACACTGGAGGCTTCTTCACCAACGCAGAGAAGCATTATGTCGGAGATGGAGATGTAGAGGTGTTTTGGGAAGAGATAGCTCATGAACTGGTGCGTTTCCTCGGATACGAAGCGATCCCATTCTCAGATTTTAATGGCGAAATTAGAGACCCAGCAACCTTCGCGTGCGCGCGCTCTTCATCCAAAACCTTTCCGGGCCCGTTCTACAAATGCTAGGAGCCAAGTTCGTGACAAAATCCTCTTGCGCCACTACATGGAGGCTGAACTAAGCGTCCCTCAGATACAACATAGAACCATTTTTCTTCTCATCGTCTCTTTCCTTGATTCCTTCCCGTTTCCAGGAAGAAGTCAGGCCAGGAAAAGGAGATCGTGGGTCTCTCTCATTTACCATCCACTCATATCCTCATATATCTTAACGAAGATGTTACTATCACCTTATCATTCATTCGAGTAGTAAGAGGAACAATGTCAAAACCTCTTTCCTCCATCCATAATCTATCATCAACATCGAGCACTGAGTTCGATGAAAAGGCTGTCGATCTTTTCGCAGGTGCGCCAATCGTTCACATTGCGTGTGGTTTTCTGAACGTCAACTTCGTGCTCTTAGAGCATATGATTAATACTCAAGCTCCGCTTCGAATCGGTCAAGGTAACTCTCTTCGCTTCATGTTCGGCTGCAACGAATGCTAATACTCCTGAGAAGGCGAAGACAAATACATGTTAGCGCTTGACCTTCTATCAGTTCATCTAATCCGTCGCAACGATGGATTAGGCAGTACTATAATTTCTTATCACGACCAAGATGAAAACGCTACTTCAGCTCCCTACCTTCATGAAAGAATTCGGTTTGCTGGTCAAAGTGTATACTGGCAAAGCATATTCCAAAAATCTCCGGATCCTACCTTCGTTCTACTTACATTCATCTGGCATGCGATGTACGCTTGGGATGAAGCCCTGGAGAAACTCTACGGACACATTTGTTGGATGGTGAGTTCATCGACTGGCCTGAGTTAACCAAACCTACAATCTATCTTGCAGGAATCGCAAATTATGCGTTCTTCTGACATGGACCTCACAAGGGACTTGCATACTATTCAAGCACATCTGTTACATTATTCATCTTTATTAGAAGATTTTCAAAAATCTATCATATTCGTGCTGGACACACCGAATCCTGCGATGGATTCGTTACCAGATGAAGAGCGTATCTTGAGTCGCAGGCTCCTTCAAAAGGAATGTAACAACCTTTTGATTGAAGTAGAGCGACTGGAGAAGAGTCGAACGATGCAGGAACGGAGGTTGAAGAATGTGATGAATCTAGTGAGCATTGATGTAGATTCGATGCGGAAACACTTTTACAGTTACATAGGTGTTTAGTACAGTTAATATTCTCGACAGTAAACGCATGCAGGACCTCACAGAGGCAGCGGTGAGGGATAGTGCAGCGGTAAGGCAGCTGCCATTCCTCAGTTGTTTCATGCATTGCTGAATCGCTTTGTAGATGAAGCAGATCGCGTATCTCTCTATGATTTTCCTTCCTGCCTCATTCGTAGCGGTATGAGTTCTCTATATTTCCTGACCAAACATCTTGGACTAATTTTTATTGTAGGGCGTCTTTGGAATGAACGTCAAAGAGCTCTCAGGTCAAACACTCGGGACGCTTCCGCATTACTTTGCTGCCGCATTCCCATTGACTGCAGTCACTGTATGGATGGTGATCGCGTTCCAGAGCAAACATCTTTTCAGGGAGAGAGAGACAAGCTCGTTCTGGATACGACTGGCGTGGCCGTTGTTAATGATTCAATCTTGGTTCTCAAAGACCAAGAAGACTCGGGTGAGTATGTCGTCTGTTAATGTTCTCAATCAGTGGAATTCCAATCAACGGAGACGGGGACGGTCGACTACTAGTGGTGGGGGTGCGATATACGAGTTGCCGTGATTTATTAGTAGAATATTTACTGATCTCTCATAAAATGTGATACCCCTGCTTGATCCTAGTAAGTACATGAGTCGAGTTGATTTCATAGATTCCTCAGGTTTGAACTTGAGCGGTTGGACTCCAATGATCGCCAGGTCGAGGCTATTCGTTGTCTTCTCAACCAATTCTTATAACTTTCCGCGCTGCTTTCCAATTTGTTGGCTATTTTTGGCGTTGGATTGCGCAGTCATGTCATTGATATGGTCTGTAAAAAGTACAGCAACGTTTCTCTTGTTTCTACCACCATTCCCTGTTGACCCGTCTTTCCATCTTTCTCTCCTTCTATCCTTCAGCTCTTTCATTATTTCGAGCCTTTGACAGGTCAACTCATTTCTTCGTCCTTTCAATTTCTCCAAGCACATCTCATTCATCGACGCCTTATCAACACTCTTTCAAGTAATATACCATCAGGATGGTTGTTTTCCTTAACCTCATTGTCTTGCTCGTTTCGTTGTTGTTTATGGCTGGTCCTGGAGGTAACCAATGATAATGATACTCAAACTTGTTCTAACAAAGGGTATTTCCATCCCTGAAGTAATCGCGACCCCAGTCCATGATTTAGTTCTCCGTCAAGTTTCCGCTGCCACTTCCGCAACGAAGAACACCACCGCTATTTCTTCTGATGTTATTCCATCTGCCTGTACCTCCCAGTGCAGCTCTGACACCCTCTCTGCGCTGACAGTACGTTCCATTGCGTCTAGTATCACCATGATTTCCCAAGCTGAACAAGTCTTATCGTTAGAGCTGTACTAGCTCTGGTTGTGAATGCACCAATGATGTGTACAGCGGCGTTACAGGCTGCTTGGAATGTGTTGTCACAAACAACGGGCTCACCAATGCTACTGGCCAACAGCTGCTAGCTGGTGAGTTTATACTGCTCGAATATATCAGACATAGCTTGACCGTATGTGTGACACGTTTTCAGAGTACGCAACGACGTGTAGCACACTCGGTGTTCAGCTTGCAGATGCGGTCTCTGCGGCTTATGGTCTGCGTGTCTTCAGTGTGGGTGTTGTTGGAACTATGATGGCTACTTTAGCGCTGTCGATGTTTGCTTAAATTGCTTCGGAGAGTTGAAACGGAAACTGCGCTGTTTCCCGGATGCCCTTGCATTCATCGAACATCATGTCTAGATCATTATACTTTTGATGTGCTCTGTGGAATTGGATGTAAGATGTGACCATGGATGTGTACTCTGGCGAAGTACCGTTAAACGGAACCAGCTGCGTTTGATTTTATCTTAGTGACCTGATCCCTCGTTGGGCTGCAAGGGATTACATGTACTAACTGTAAAAATATGACGCACTTGGGCTCAAAACCTAATAATATAAGTTGAACATCAGTCTAAGTATACTGGTATATTATATGATTTAGGCAAAATGTCATATGACTGCGAAGGTGTTCGAATGTCCAAGATAAATAAATAATTCATAACGATCCCAATCTGCGCCTGAAAAGTTGCTGCTTACATCGCGACGCCCCACTGATATTTCTTGTCAGTTACTGAAAGGTTTCAACGACAGTAAGCTTACATGACTCGACATAACGGACGTTTGAGAGACTCGGGTACTCTCGTCATTAGGAGATGGAGATGGCTTCGTCAGTCGGAGCTGAGGCACAGGTGGAAGGATACGGAAAGACTTTTCTCCCCCAACATTACCAAGATGATCGGCAAAGGGATCATCGGCCATTAGCACAGAGGGCTCTGGATCTGCGAATGGATCGATAAGCTCCCCAACTTTGACTGTGCTGGCAATGGAGTCCCCGTCAGAAGAAGTGACAAACGAGCTTGAGGAAGAAGAATAACGAGACGATCTTGCTCCAGTGAATTGTGAAGAGAAGGAGCTTCTGGGGTAGGAACTCTTTGAAAGCCTACTGAATGTGGCTGTCCTCTTGATGGTCTTGTTTTCGTCATTGAGAACATCGTAGAATGGTACTGATTTTTTGGTCACAACAGATGGTTGAGCAGGAATCGTTACGCGAGAGGATGAAGCAATCATGGCCATAGGATTAAAGATTGGGGACGGTGGGGCCTCAGTGTCGTGAGCAATAGAAGCACGCGGTGGTCTGTCTCCATCCAAATTCAAATACGGAACGAAGTTGCGAGACCGATTTCTATACCTGCGGCGGTAGAAAAAGCAGGAACCAATCGCAAGAAGGACGATTACGATACCACCGATGATTCCTCCAATCATTGCTTTGCGGTTCGTTGCGGGGGTCCTTACATGGTAAGATGACATTAGATTGTATTGATCACAGGAATTTGATATGGAACTTACGATGGCAGAGGGATCGTAATGACTGTCGGAATAGCTTCTACACTAGATTCGGTTGTCTGTTGACCGTAAGCATTGGTAGTAATGATCAATTCAGTGCTATACGAAAGGGACGTTGTGATAGTGATACGGCTCGGACTGCGACTAGAAGGAACTCCGGTGGCGCCGCTAGTAGCTACGCGGTCCAAAGGAGCTACTGATGTGCGACTTGGAAGCAAATGAGATGTCAGTCGGTGGACTACGACAAAATCAACAACTTACGGGTTATCAGTAGAAGCAAACAAGGAAGAAACTGATGCGCTGTTGCTGTTCTTCACGATAGAAGTCAATGTAACAGACACAGCTAGATCGCACACAGAACACTCAGTATTTGCAGAATTGCAGCATACGCAAAAGCATTACCAGAATCAACTCCCGCTGTCACTCTGCTTCCTGTAGCAGTGAGGTGGGTGGTTGTGGGTTTAATCGACACAGAGCCATCTTTAACGCCTGAGTTAGATGACGCCTGTGCGGAAGTAGGAGAGGGCGTCGCAGCGTCATGTCCGCTCAAGTTAGGATTTTTGGGTATAGAGGACACGGTGGAAGAAGGTTGTTCTTCGCTGGTTCTATTCCCACTTTCAGGACTCGGTCTCGTTGCAGTGGTCGAGCTGCTAGCTACCGGATGCGTTGATGGAGGGGAACCGTCTTTGTTGTTGCCCCTGTCATTGCCACTACCATTAATTTTTTTATCACCGCTTCCTAACGACTGCGTTGGGTTGCTAGAAGCCGGGTTTGTTGCAGTAGGTGAGCTATCACCCTTTCCATTTCCATCATTCCCATTTCCAGAAGAATGCGTTAAGCTGCTAGCTGCCGGATGCATTGAAGTAGGGGAGCCGTCACTATTATTGCCCTTGCCATTACTACTACCATTATTGTTGTCACCGCTTCCTAAAGATCGCGTTGGGCTGCTGGAAGCCGAATTTGTTCCAGTAGGTGAACTATCGCCATTTCCATTTCCATCACCATTCCCATCCACGGATTGAGTGGTAACCACAGGAGTCGTATGAGAGGGAACATTCGAGGGCGAGTTAGGGTGCGACCCATCTCCATCCGAGCTGTGAGTAGGCTGTGGGTTATTGCTATCCCCGAGGCTGGTATGATGATTCACTATACTTCGGGTTGGGCTAGAAGGAAGTGAAACTGTACTTTGGTGCACCGTAGAACTTGAAGTAGGCCGTGGATGATTGCCATTTCCAAGGCTGAAGCTCAGAATGGGGCTCGGAAGTGAAGAAGTACTACCTTGGTGGGGTGTACGGGTTGGACCGCTGTTCGAGAACGTGGTTGAAGGTACACCGTCTGTATGCGAATGAGTGAAAGCCGAATGACTCGTTGTAATTGCAGGGGATCCAGGATGGCCAAGGAGAGTAAAGCCTGCGCCTACATCGCTTTTGCCAGCCGTCACATGTAAGCTTAGGCCGGGAAGACCTAACCCAAGGCCAAGTCCGTCTGATCCAGAACTTTCAGTTTTGCCTCCATCTGGAAAAGTCACCGACGAAGTCGTTGAGGGGCTATGAGTTATTGAAGCGCCTGGGCTCGTTGTGGATCTGATATGGTCGCTTGAGCTGTTCACATTCGTTTGACCAGCACTGGGTCTATGAGCGCTCGTCTCTGGAAACCCCGAAGAGGTCGCAGTAGTGACAGACGTCTGGGATGAAAAAGCGCTATGGGTGGATTTTCCCCTGGTCCGTGTTTCAGTACTATCCGAGGATGTTGGAGCGGAAAGCGTTAGTGTAGAAGAAACCGAAGAGAAAGTGCGCGTGGTTGTACGAAACCCTGAAGTGTCCAAGTCCGATGATGAGTTCTTGTTACTAAGGGATGCCGGGGATGTCTGTAGAATATCACTACAAAGACTATATTCCAAGAGAGCTGTAAACATACCGAGGGCGCGGAAGTCAGCTGAGTGGTGCTAAGACCAACAGAAGAAGTGGCATGAGAATTCCCAGAAGAATTTTGGACTAGTGAAGTTACAGAAGTCGAATCTGTGTGTCGTTGATCCTCGGTAGTAATAGAGGTGGATGTGGTATCACTATTACGAAGAATCGATGTCGGAGTTGCAGCGCTAGTGGGCTGTTGGCCCTCCGCAGTTGGAGCAGTGGTGGAAAACGATGAGATCGTACCACGAGAGGATTGACCGCCTTGCGTTGAGGTCAACGAATTGATCGAGGAAATCTACAAGCCGGGAGGTAGCTCTTTTCAAGGATTTGTATATCAGAAATTACAAAAACGTACGGCTTGAGTACTTTCAGACTCGCTTGTTTGCTTGTCAGCAGGAGTGGGTGAACCCTATTTTCGTAGACTGTCAGTAGAAACTTCTGTGCAAACAAAGTGTAGTACATACTGCACTTGAATCATTCGAGGTCATGGTAGGAGGACTTGTGGGATTGTCCACTGAAGGAGACGTGAAAAATGTTTGAGAATCCAAAAGGATACAATTAAGTAGCTGTTCAATGATCACATCAACAGAATGAGCTCCTACCTTTGATATCACTAATAGATGAATGATCTGAGATGGTTGCGTCAGTTCTATCTGACGAACTGCCCGACACTGCTCTTTTCATTGGCCGAGTTCCATATATCTTAGCTGAAGGGAAGCTTGTTCTTTTGGATGAAGAGTCGCTGGGGAGTTGCACGTTCAACGATGTATTGCAAGTGGGGAAAGTACTGCTGCCTGAAGCACTGTCACAATCGCCTTCAGATGATGCATTAGGACGAGAGCGCTCGACGGCTATTGACCTTGTCAGCTTGGTCACATTCGTCGAGTATTACTCACCATGAGAAGCGTATGTACTTTCTGTATTCGTAATCAAGCGACGCCTCCAGAGCGTCGCAATTAGAGGAGTCATTATTAAGAGAGAGAAGAAACGAATGAGATGAAAAGGCAATAAAAGAATGAGAGTGAAAGAAACGAAGGGACGAATCGGCTTATCGTGGTGGTGGTAACGAACCAAGGATATTCACCTGCGTAGATGAGGACAGTGCAGTATGTTCAGAACTTTTGATTTGTAGGTGACTTCAAGAGAGGTTTCACGGGAGAATGGCAGATATCATCATACTGTGACATTAAGGACACTGTCATCAGATGTCCAATACAGACACTTGAAAATCATTGCTTTCCGGATCCCTGAGATAGCTGTGGGCGGAATCAATGTCATGGTCAATGTAGTGCCAGTCTAGAGACACGAGAAACCTTCTTGAGACTGGAAGCAGAAGCCCAAAGACATCAATCGTATTCAGCACATTGGTAGCTAACAAGATCATTTGTTAGAAACGATGTCGATATCATTTCGCACCGAGCAATTGAGATAGCAACTCGCAACGCAGTGTCTTCGATGATGGGCTGTGTGGTAAGATTCAAAGCTCTCTGAATTCCGGTGTAGTGAAAATTGTCCGTATGACTTGCGCGTGCGCCTATTTGTGTCGAAATTGTAAATTCTGCATAGATTTCTGCCCAAAATAGTGGAAGTATGTATGCTGAACTTGTACAAATTTTATGGAGCGAGTTAGCAGTGTTGGATGGGCACGGGCATCAGCAAAATCGGAAATGTATAATCCGTGTGGAGCCACGCGGATTATACCGAATTATACCAAAATGGGCCTGTATTGCCGTGTATTGTCCCGGGGGGGCATGCACAAATACAATACGCTGACATACCACAATATACCTAATAATACAATCTTACCAAGCTCGATACACCGCTGTTTATACTGCTCACCACTGTCAAAATATGTTGATTATATTGTTGAAATACCAACAAAATACAAACATTATACGCTCAAGAAATGAATACAAAAGAATGTCCATGATTACGGCCGCTTGCATGAGCATTTGCAGTTGAATGAGGAAGGCGGGGCCACTGAATGAGAACCTGTAGTCCAAAAGCACAGTCAGTACTGAGAGAATGTACTAGACAAATACTAGGATGATATATGCACCTCAATCCAACAGAACAAGAGCATCATCATCATCAGCACTTGCCAGTGACTGGGATCCTTCCACCCCGGGTCCTTTGCTTGTCTTCAAAGCATCCTTCAGCGCTGGTCCTGCTCCAGCCCTTGCAATGTCAACCAAAAAAGTTTCGCTTGCCAAGTATATCTGATCCCATTTCTTCTCCTTCAAATTTGTTGTATGATGATACCAAGGTCCAAGACCTAACTGCACTTGCGAGCTCTTCACCAAAGCTGTCAGGCATGTTCTTTGCGATACCCTTCACCCCCTCGGATGGTTACAGGGCCCTAATTTCACCCCAATTATCTTCATAGGAAACTGCCTCCAGAACTCCCAATTGTTACGAATTGACTCTTTTTCATTTTCATTTTATCTATCCTATTATACTTTTTCTTTTATCTTTTCCTTTTCTTTTGTTTACATACATGTGAC